>JACJUM010002929.1:5828977-6050740 GCA_020976665.1 Heortia vitessoides
GCCACGAAAACTAACTCAATATATAATAAGAATTGACAGAAATAAATGTTTATTCATTTTCTATTAACCAACATTATATAAAACAACCGCTAATGTATCATTATTATTAACACAGCACAAAAATCCATCCAATTTTCGTAGCATTTTTTGCATCTATTCCTGTTAAATTGTGTTCCAAACTTATAACGCGCATGCTTTGTAAACACAAATAGGTGAAGGAAAGAACAGGGAGTGGGGGGAGGAAGGGACGAGTAGGGATAAATATTCAAGAGATAGTTCCACCCTGGATAAACCCCCATACCTCACAGGGGGTGAAGTAATTTCATACTGCTGCAGGAAAATGATTTAAAAAAATATACAATTGTACCCCAGATTCACACTACATATACAATAGCAGACGATTGAACATATTTTAAATTATATTACTATCCATAATACCGTGAGGTACCGGTACCTTCCTCTGTACCAGGTGTCGTAAGAGGTGACAAAGGTACCAGAACCGACAGATGGATATATCCATCCGAGACAGTGTAACTCATACCTATACAAAGGGCGGGGATGGGCAGCGTTGAAGCTGTGCTCTGCAATTGCCACCATGCTTGCCTAACGCGGAAATTATGGACAAATTTCCCCTTTTTTGGGGAGGAATACGTCCAGCAGTGGACGTTTTACAGCTGCTATGATGATGATAATGATGATGTGGTTTGACTCAAAAATCTTAATTTTTTTTACCATTAAAGGGCTACTACTTTATCGAGACATTTCTTATGTTATATTTTCAAAAAAAAATAGAGTCGGGATTTGTATTTTTGTATGATTATAGAAAATAAACTCAGAAATTACTGAACTGATTTCAAAATATCTTTTATGAATATAAAATTACATTATCAGCAAGTGATATATATGTATATATATTGTCACGGGAATGAGAATTATGCGAATGAAATAGTCTTAAATTTGTAAGACGAAGTCACGGGCTGCCACTAGCATTCATTGAAATTGTCCTATGGGTGTTGCAAGACGATAAACTCAGTTGAAAATACATTTAGAATATTATCCCAAGCATATCTATGTCTATATTGTGTTTCAGGGATAGTGTCGAATCAGCCTGCATCTCTTATAACAAGAACCTAATTATAATATGTCGCCGTTAGATACCAGCAGGTTACCAATAGATGGCGGTACATCAATTCGAGACGAAGCTTAAATCAAACAGATCACGTTAAATTAACACAATAAAGTTTTTTACAACGATTTCTTTAATTTATATTACCAACAAGCAGCTGGCGTAGATTTTCTCCGGGTCTATAGTAAATTTATATCTCATTGATTACATACCATGGGGGTTCGTATATAGTGGAGTTAGGTGTTATTGTTTAAAATCCACAGCTCCTATTTTCTAGTTAACAAAATAAATATCGAAACTTGCAGCCAATAAAGGAAACTAAAAATGTAATTCATTACAATCGGAGGATATATACATACATATATATATTGCAAGATATGCAATATATATACTTTTATATTACACAAAATAATACACGTAACAACTAAAATATCCTTAAAAATGCTCCCCGACCACGTTGATGTACAAATCTGGTTTTCAACAAAATAAAATCCAATTTTATGCAGTCGTTTTAATGCTATGTGCGTAAATATATTTTGACGATTTTTATTTATTTATATACATACAGATACATAAAATATATTGCTCTGCTACACTTACCTATTTTTTAAGTAAAATAAATAAAATATTTAACGTACCTACTGCAAATTTCATTACTCAGCATTATGAGCTGTAAGCGTCTCGTCAAAGTAATTCGCATCTACAATAATATCACAAAAGAGACTTGGCATTTGTAAACAAAACTTTATATACAAAACAACGAAATAACCTTTAATGGTTTGAAACAAACCATAGTGTCTGAACTTTGAGTTCGCAAGTTTTGTTCCAACTACTTAAAGTATACTTTGACCAAACAGTCAACTTAGCTGTTTATACGACGTAAGTTGAACAATTTTCCGGACATCTGTATCCAACAGGTGCGCAAAATTAAAATCATTATCAACCTTAATTCTTTTTCGTAGTATGATTTAGCTTAAATCGCTGCTTGTACTACCAGCTATCTGTTAGTGAAAGTCTCATCAAAGTCGATACAGTCATTCCGAAGATTAGCCGCTACAGACAGATCGACATGAGAGTGTTTATTCGGCTTCGGTAACGCATGCCATTGCATCGCAAAATCATTAATTTTTTTTATATATGGATAAGTCGACAAACGTTTAGTTCGCGTGATAGTAAGCGTCTCAGCATCCTTTAGGCGCTCACTATATAACAAGGATATCACTAGTGCATTCCTAACCTTGTGAATTGAAGATATTTTGTCACCCAGTAATTTCACTCCCTCTTTCACCCTTCAAACCGGAACACAGCGATGCAAACGATGCTATTGACGTGACGGTGAGAGTACGTTTTGTTTGACGTACGTTTTCTTTATGTAAAAATATAGGCATTACAGTACCTAACATACAACTTAATAGTTATTTTTCTGATTGTATTAATTCTTCATTATCACATCACATTTGACGGGCCTGATGGCGTACAAGGTAGTGATTCTATGTTGTGTACCAAGGATCCTAGTCTTGAACCCAACCTAGAACAAACTTTTAAATGACGAACATTTGTGTTTGTTCTGCGTCTGGGTGTTAAATATGTGCCATCTGTCGGTGCTGGTATCTCAGTCACCTGCCGGTACCACACGGCCAATTCGATGTATGTGTTACGAAGACTTTACTATACTAGAAATTTCCCCATGAATTATTTTCTTTCTTCCAATAAATTCTTACAATAAATGCGCATCTCCAGAATCACTGATTGGATGCTTCAGATGTATAGGAAGCTTTATTATGCAGTAAAAGTCTGTCCCGCCCGATTGCATTACTTCCATAAATACCCCCCTCTCACTGACACTGCACCGCACTTCACACATATTTTGTTCGTAGCAGTATACCTCGTTTGCCGAACCCGTGCAATCTCTACCGCTCGTGCGGCAACCAACTGCTCTAGTGCAGTTGGGTCAACCAAGTCCTCCGGTTTTGAAAATAACTTAACTGTCCCCAACGACGATTGTTACAGCCAAGGTTCCATCACAGAAACGCCCTCAAATGGCAGCCTTCGGTTCCCGCAAATACTGACCATTCCTCCGGTAGCGCTGGAACCTGCATTACAGGTTCTCCGAAAATAAATAGACATTAAAACACTCGCACAAACACTGCTGTAGGCAATACTTTCAAATATTGACAGACCCGTTGGTGCTGCTGGTGGTGATCCTGTCTTGTGCGCAGGGTTCGATCCCCATCCAGGACAAACATTTATATGATTATATTTATGTTGGATCTGTATCTGGATGTTAAATATATGTATTTAAGTAGTATATTTGTAATTCTTCTGATGTCTGATGTCCGTAACACAAGTAGGTACTTTAAAGGAGTTATCACAGAATCATGTCAATGTATGAGATGTTGTGGGATTTTAATTATTTGTCTGACACTAAAATAACAATACGAAGGGTTACTAATCCAAACTAATAAATGCATACTTTCTATTTGTCTCGTTTAACTTTAATATTACGCGTGCGAACTGGTAAACTGATTTGAAATGCAAATAACTAAAACTCTAGGAAAGGGCACATGCAAGTGATTCCAGTAAAGTTTCCGAGTGACGCAGTGTAAAGTGTAGTCCGCGCATACGGACTGGAGCGAGGAAAGCTAGTCTTTTATAAAGTCAGACTTGAAGCCGACACTAAGCTAGGGCTGAATATTAGAAAAACCCCAATGATACTTATAATACTGTTATTTTGATTTATAAAGTATAGTTCGTTACTGGTATTATTCATTGAAAAATGCAAAATTTTATATAAAAATATATATAAGCATAGAAATATTTAACTCATAACTTACGCTCATGTTGTAAGTGGGACTTGAACCCGCATCTTCCTCATTAGGAGAAGCTTCACGACTAATTATGCTACTATTTATAAATTTTTTTTTCTAGTAGGTCAATATATTCTTTAAACATAGATGTTTTTTAAACAACCTTCTTGACCTGCAATTGACTATACTGTTAAAGACAATAAAAATATAACAATATTTTTAATTTTGTTTAATAATTATGTGATAATGTTACTTTGTACTTGCTTATTGTAAGCACATACAAAAGCTTTCACTGAAGGGTACTAAGCATTTATAGTCTTAAAGTTTATGTTATTAATAAAGATACATGAGTAAAAAATGTTTAATTTCCTTTGTCACATGTTTCATGCGGAATCTTGATCAAAGCTTTTTGACAGTTAGGTCAAATAATAAAACAATACTTTACTTTCCTAATTTATATCGAACACTGTGGTCTGACTTGTGCATGTAAACATAAATAATAGAGTATATTTACTCTTTGATATTATTTCAAGTATAGAATTCAAACACTGCGCTTCGATAACAGCATATATACAAATAAATCGTTTACTTTTCGATTATATTTTAGAAATTGATTTCACCCGCTTCATTTAGACTAGTGCAAGAAATAAACAATATTTTATTCTACCTACGTTTTATATTATATTTTAAAAATAGAATTCATACACATGTGGAGGGCAACATTTTAAAAAGATTGCTTCGCAATTTAATTTTGAAAATAGAATGGGAACTCTATTAAGACACTATTTTTACCTAGCAAAGAAAATGAAATTTTCTAGTGCGTTAATATAGCAACTTAGTTCGCATCTCACCGAGTTGAGAGGATAACTTCGTTCCTGGCAGTTCCAACTTCATCCTTACTTCGCTGCAACTATTTATTTACTTGGAATATTTGAATATTTGAAAAAATTATTGTTAATAGGTCTGCGATTTTTGTTAAAGCAAATAAATAGAAATATTCGTCATCAGATCAGTTAAAGGATATCCATTGCTGGGATCCACATATCGTCCTTACGATACGCATTTACTCATAATGGCCATTATCTCACTGGGTAAATGTACTTTGGTAGATGCTGTAAACTTCACTGATAGGCGTATATAGAGAGTGACTGAGTGAATCGTGAGCCGTGGAACCACACTATGTAGCGACAGACCATGTGTTGCTCACCCCAAGATGTTGAGTAACCAATTTGATATACAATAATACTGGTAGCGAACTCCACACAAACCTTTATATTCAAAAGCCTTAATATTTAAAATTATTCTCTGTTATTACATCGGACATCGTGGTGGTGTAGGTGGTCGAAGCGGTGTAGCTCAAATCAAAAAGATTGGGATGGGTAGCAGCGTCCCGATCGCGATAACTGCACTAGGTTTTTGCCAACATGCTTGCCCAGCGCGGCAAAAAATTTCGTTTCTCTTGATGAGACTTTTGTCCAGCAATAGACTTTCATTGGCTTTCGTTATTTTTTTTATACTATCGAGTTTATGAAATTAATGTCTATTCATATTAGCTAGTATTGTGAATACAAACAGTTCTCCTTATTGGGGGACGAATCACGTCAGCGATGTTTCACGTGAAAGGTGTAACCTTGGCGTTTCAAGCTAACTGTTAACCACTTCCAATAGTGCAAGCCGGCGACCGCACACGGGCATATTCGAACACAGATATCGCCACATCAAAACCTAATATTTCAGTTTGTTGAAACACTTGCACACACCTCAGACAGCTGGTTTTTTTTCTAATATATATATACGTAAATATAATGACGGGCCCAATGGTGCAGATAGTAGTGATGCTGTCTTTTGCGACAAGGGTCGTGGGTTTGACAAATATTTATATGATGATATTTGTTTTTTTTCTGTGTCTGGGTGGTAAAAATATGTATTTAAGTATTACATTCGTGATTCCTTTGTTGCTTGATGGTCGTAACACAAGTGCTTTAAGCAACTTACCCTGCAGCCAGGACAATGCATGAGAGTCTTTTCTATGCATGAAACCTTTCAAACATATTAAGTAACTATTTTTTCCTTATCGATTGCTTCAAACTGTCGAACTGTCAAACACCCAAATGTCGAACCTTTACGGTTTGACATAGGTACAAACACCTACGACATTGTATAGTTGGCACTGACTCTGCACAAAAGAGAACACCAAGGAAAATTCGACGTGTTTGCTAATGATTCAGTAACATAACAGTAGTGCAGTACCCCGGTATTAGAAAGATGTAGGTTCGAATCCCATCTGTCACCTGGGACAATTGTTTTTTTTTTAAAGTAGGACATGTCTATTACTTTGTTTTTGGTTAAACATAATGCGAAATTTATCCTATGAGGAACGGTGGATATTGCAAAAATAGCCTTGGTTTCTTTGCTTATAACGTCTTAATTTATAAATACTGTGTTCTAGACTAGAATTTATACATGAGCTCAATCATTCATACATATTTGAAAGAACAACAACCATCCACTTAACCATATATACAATCTTTCACATTTCAATTATAATTAACTCAAAATTATTTTCGTTATAGCCCTTTACCAGTATCATATAAAACATATATCTTATATTTACGCAGAATAATGATAATCCCGATCATATAGAAACATAAGGGTCACCCACCTTTTAGAAATTAGGCTTAACCTTAACTAGTCTGCCGATACCAGTCAGGTCTACTAAGAGGTGGAAAGTCTAGGTTTAACCCAGGTTTTTTAGACGCCACCAGAAAAGAAGCTCATAGAAAAACTGATGGCATTACCGCCAAGTGGTTAGTATTAACGGAACCCCTACTTGTATCGCCGTTAAAAAACCATATGATTTTAGTAGAATGTGTTACTCTGATGTATGAGGCTATAAATTAAAAATGGCGTCAACTGGACCAATAACATAATAGTGGTATACATGGGTGATAAAAAGGCACGCCATATCTAGTCTAATATAGTAAAGTTAAAAGATTTGATTGTTTGTGCAGAAGTGGACATCCAATGGCTGGAATGATGATGTCACATTCATTGTGATTAAATAGCCATTATAATATTGGCTGCTTTTGCCATTTATCACCATTTCAGCCATAGAAGTCCACTGTAGGACATAGGCCTTCCCAACATAGTGGGAATTTTGCCCATAATTACCGCGCTGGGCAAGCGTGGTGCCAATCGTAAAACAGAACATCACGACTAGGATGCTGTTGCGTTGTTTCGGATGGTTATAAAATCTGTCAGTTCCGGTGCCTTAGTCGCCACTTACGACACCTAGTACAGGGGGAGGTACTATTCTGCTCCGCCGGTACCCCACGACCAACGGCTTTTGCCATTACAATTTTGATAAATTAATCGTTTTATCCATACTATCCCTACTAATATTATAAATGCGAAAGTAACTCTGTCTGTCTGTCTGTTACGCTTGCCCGCTTTAACCTCTCAACCGATTTTGATAAAATTTAGCACAGACAATCTTTAGATCCTGAGAAAGAACATAGGTTATTTTTCTCATTCGAATTAAGGGTTGTATGGGGCCGAAAGGGGGGGGGTGAAAATATTTATGGAAGTATCGCTATTTTTAGAGCTAGAAACTTTAACTTTATTTTTCAGGCCATTGATTCGATATAAATAAACACGACATTCAAAGTTTATATAAGTTTAGGTAAAGAGGTATAGTACCCAAAATAACTATTCCACGCGTACGAAGTTGCGGGCACTGCTATTATGATATAAAATTGCTAGTTAATGTGATTGATTGTGTGTCTCAATAGCTAATTTTACAAAGAACATTTGAAAATCTAATCATCTGACAAACTTTTATTTCGCAAACAAAACATTAAAAACAACTATTCCACATACTTCTTGTTTCACTAATTTCATCTGTTAATATATTATTCTTGGGCTCTGGCCGTTGCGGTCGCAGTTCTAGCCTGACCTTACCACCATTTCATTTCTGTTGACAATACACATATTTTAGTGCAATAATGTTTTGGCATTGTGATTAATTCTGTATTATTCATCAATTCCTTAAATTGAATAGACATAATGGTAATAATAATAATAATGGTTGTATCGTATATAAAATATCCGAATTTATTACTTTGATAGTAAGGTCCATATATATTTTTTTGTTTTCTACATTATCATCTGTAAGTTTTATATATCTTCTAATTTATAAAATTTTCGTGTCACAATGTTCGTTCACTCCTCACTCGTTCACGCCTCTAAAACGGCTTGACCAATTCTTATGATTTTTTTATGCATATTCAGTAGGTCTGAGTATCGGCTACTACATATTTTTCCGCGAAAAAGTATTTTTTATTTTTCTGATATATATTTTTTTATTTTATGGCATTAAAAAATACATACAACCCTAAATTTGCACCCTTCTATCAACAACCCCTATTTTTTTGTTGTTTTAGTAATTTAATCATTTTATATTATTTATATGGCAGAACAAGGTTTGCCGAGATAACTAGTATATTTATATATATATATATTTATCTTTACATTACCTATAACAATATTACTTGCAGAAATCGTTCGTCAATTTATATGGCTTGTAAACAACATACAAATAATGACCTCCGGCTCCCACGATCGAGGTGAATCAATCCATTCAAGGTTCGCTCTTCAGTAAAAGGTACAACCATTTATTCGACATCTCAGACCTTTGTTTGCCAGCTATGTGAAAGGGGACGGAGGCCTTTCTATACTGGACAAGTTTAGACCACAGTTTGGTAACTGCAGATGTCTAACCAATTTTTCGTAGGACCGTTAAAAAGGTTATTGTAAAAAGTTATTAAGGCATTCAATAGTGTGGTTTAATTTGACATCTTTTATCTGTGGTATGTGTGATTCGACAAATAATACACACAAAAAGATATCTTGGTGTAAATCGGAAAGTGTATAGATTTTTTTATGAGACTACATCGAATATTGTTCTTATTCGAAATTAAACTATTTCATTATAATACATTTAATTAAAGGGTCTCACATTTTAACCTTAGGAAGTTCACTACTAGACATATAGGTTAGCTCTGCTAGTAATTTTACCTGAAAGCTGTGGCAATCTCATAGCCTAGCTACGCGTCGGAAATGTTGATGCCCATCCTCGCGCAATTTTGCACTAAGTCTATCAGTTCAACTACGTCTGTCGTCACGACACCTGGTACAGGGTAAGGTGCTATTCTATTATGCAGGTACCTACCGGCTCTCAAATGAATTGTTAGTGCTATTTTTTTTTTTAAATTTTGTGATCCATTGTCAAAAATTTAAAAAGGTATATGTCGTCTGTGTTAAAAGCAGACTTATAGTATAAGTGAATAATCTCTCTAAAATAACTTCAAAATTAAGTTCTCTGTCTATCTCATAGTCATGTTAATTGACTTTTACCATCGCAATAGTATGTCCGCTTCATTAATAATATTTGTTAATGATTCTTATCCAACCCTCTCCCCAAGTTATATGTGAGAATAGTAAAAAAGGAGGGCGATTTAAGTTTAACCTGTTTTCTTTTAGACACGTGGAATCAAGCTCCTAAACAAATGTATTGAAATTGTTGCTTTTTTTTTTAAGCTAACTTGATCTAAATAATTTAATAATAGCAGAGAGGGGGTTAAAAGACGTATGTTTTTTAAAACCTTCTGTATTGCCAGTCACTAAGCTCGAAATATTTTTTTAAATCGAGCACTTATGCAAACTTCTTAAATAAATATAAAGCTAAAAAATAATCGCTAATCTACTTACTACAATCTACTAGTGAGGGTTTTCTGATATATAATTACCACTAGATTTTCTTGTATAGTTTAATTTAAGCTCAAATTCAATAACCTACTTGTCTAATGGCTCTTACGACCCTTCAAAGGCAGGAGGGTCATCAGTCTTAAAGTAATTAGAGACTGTAGCTTTATTCCTGTTATTGTTTGAGTAATATTTCGAAAGCATTATTTTATGTTTCTAAAAAGCATATATATATATATACACACATATATATATGTGTGTGTGTGTGTTTTTTATTATCTTCTTATTAAATTCATCAATTAATACGATTTTAGATTTTAGGCGGCTACTTAAAAGTGTACATATTGTTTTTTTCCAATACTTTTTGCCCTTTTTTATATACACAAGACTACTAGGGGTAAACCAAACAAAGGTGCATTGTTACCTTACTCTCACCTATTTCTACCGCCAAAAAGAAGTTTGAAGGGAGATAGTGAAATTACCGGGTAATCTTTCTGTACGGTATCTTTTGTGATGGCAGATTAGGGAGGGTAAAGATATTAGTAACGTGATATTTTCGCTATTTACTTATCCACCAAGAGGAGCGTATGCTTGTTTGCGACTTCGCAGAATAAAGATTATTTATTTCCAACTTTTTCAAACTTAACCCAAATTTCGCAAACTTCAAACGTAAGTTTGTTACTTCTCTACCATATCAATGATAAAAATATACTTCCTATTCCAGCAAGGACTTTTGATGATTTTAACATACTTTTATTACCTTAATCTGTAGGTGTAATTTACGCCCATTTCTAACCACCAAACAAACCTTTCTATACCCTGACATGAAAACAAAAGGTTTTCTAATATTCACGCGTTCTCTACTCTCAATAAAACATAACCGAAACTTTTAACAAAATAAATAAAACAATAAATTAATGCCGTTTCAAAGCCGCTTATTACGTAGTTTTATTACAAAATTGAAATATATTTAGGTAGCTTATCCGACAGGCGTTGCTCTGTATACCAATTTTCATAATAAAAAAATATTTCGAATATAAATTGAAATATAAACTATAGGATCTCTCAAGTTAGATTAAACTGAGCCAAAAGCAAAAAAATATTATAATTAGTTTAGTGATTCAGAAGTTCATCCCGGACAGACACGGTGACACGTATTTTTATGTATAAAAAATAGTTTAAGATATAAATAGTAGTCTTTGTATTACTGTTATGATATCTCAATAATCAAAATACACAACAAACCTTTTAAGTAAGACCTACTTTACAAGCTTTTTAGTTTTTTGTCATATTATTTAGCTGTGATGTACGGGCAGAGTAGAATAGTGCGTCTTCCTGTTCCAGGTGTCGTAAGAGGCGACTAAGGACCGGAACCGTCAGATTATATCTATCCGAAACTGTGCAGCTCAAATGCACGGGGCGGGGATATGCAGCAGCAACCCTATACCAGCGCGGCAATTATGGGCAAAGTTCCCACTTTCTTGGGGACGCCTATGTCCAGCAGTGGACTTGCAATGGCCGGTATGATAATGGTGATTTAGTATCAGGTAAGGTTACATTGAATAACTACAACACACATTATAACACGTGTTTTAGCAATTTAGTACAAAAAGTTTGAAATACTAATAGTATCTCTACATCACAATCGAAAGGCCGTTACGGACATAGCGCCGCTCTACCTGGATACAGACAAATGATGCACACAAAACACTCTGTATAATACAAAGCCATCGCTCTCCGTCCATTATCGGGAAGCGATAAATTGATACATTTTTCTAGTAACATTTTTAAAAGGTTTATTTAGGTATATTATAAATGCGAAAGTATATCTGTCTATTTGTTACATTCTTCAAGGGTTATCTGATATACTAGATTTTGACAATTTGACATAGAGACAGCTTGTACACTAAAATAGGACTTGAACTCTACTTTTAATCCATGTAGAGTAGAGGGAGAAACCTAGTTGTAAATACATAAAATTTTGACTAATATTAGATCTGCACTTTGTAAGTATATATATTTGTGTAACCTTCACTCTGTACTAGCAGTTCTTGCATATTCCGAGATCAGAAGTCATTTCATCCTGGAATACAAAAGAATATGTTTAACTCTTTTCTTGAATAAAGAACAAGTTTGTTAAGCAATTCAATTTCAATTGAATAAAGATTAATCGTCATCGTCATAACAGACGTAGGACGCCTACTGCCGGACCGGATGAGGAATTTTTCGCACGCGGGCGTGGTTGGAAGCAATCGCAGAGCGTAGCTTCGCGATGTAAACAGTGCTGCTCTCGGCTTTTTGCATTTAAGCATTGTTATATCCGATGGATAAACTGCTATCTACCGGTTTCGGAGCTATTCATAGTTTTTATATCAGTTGTCCGTTTTTGTATCATTATCAGTTGTATCAGTACCTTTTTAGGGTTTTTAAACTATTATTACATAGTTAAATTTTTCGGGGTGACTTGGACATTATTGAATATAAATACCGAGTTGTATGATTAAAGATTTCTAGAGATAAATATGGATAAATCTTTATTCATGTTATATAAAAAACTTTAGAACTTTATGACATATATTCTTTCTGGAGTAGCGTTATATAGAATTGACAATAAATAAATAAATGAATTCACACAATATCTCAAAAATTGATCTGTCTCCGAAATAAGTCGCTGAAATTATTGTTATTTATATAACGGAGGATATATAATAGAGATACATATATTTAACACCCATACACAGAACAAACATAAATATCATTATTTAAATATTTGTCGTGGATGGAGATCGATCTTCGGCGATCTTTTGGCGCACAAGATGAAGTCACAATCATCTGCGCTGTAGGGCACGGCCCACAGTTTCTGAATGACTATAAAATAAATATAGAGCATATTTTTGTCTTCTTATCACAATCTATAATTGTATGTATAAAGAAAAATTATAAAAGTATTTATTTCATACAAAAACTTTAAAAAAGTATCTTTGGTATTGACTGGGTTTGAAACATCAGTTATCACTTTTAATGTCTTAAGTAGATTAATTTTACACATTGAAAATGCAGGGTATTTCAGACGGATAGAAAGAAAGGATATGATGTGTTGTGTGTGTGCAACATAGATGAAGCCACCAGCGAAATCTCGTTACTTTATAATTGAACATGGCGACCGGTCGAATAAAACAAAACTTACAATTCTCTTTAAAGCAATAATGGTTGGCATTCTAGCACTGAATGTTTGAATAGAACAGTTAAATTCTGTTAAGATATAAGTCATTTAATACATTCATTTGCAAAATAAACAAGCACCTAAGCAATGAACCATTTCAAATGTTACTATTGGTTTGTTTGATAATTATAGGTAGTTATACTTTCACAATTTTGTAAATTAATAAGCAAAAATCGTTTTCGTTAGTATTATCATAAAATTTTGATAACATTTATGGGTTTTAATGCTAAAGTTCACTAGTAGTGTATGCTCGCTAGTAGTGCATATACTCGTGAAGTAAAAGTTAACAAAGATTTTTGTTTATTTTTCTTTAATAAAGTAAAAGCAGATAAATGTTAAGTATCGAGCGTGAGACCTCTAGCTGAAATCACAGCTTGAATTCGTCTGGGTATGCTAGCAAGGATATCCCAGACACTTGCTTGTGGAATACACAAGATACTTGCTTGTGGAATACGTTCCCACTCTACGGTAATCACATTCTTCAGCTCTCTGATGGTCTGCGGAGCCGGTTGTACTGATCTCACGCGTCGTTTCAGAACGTCTCAGATATGCTCTATAGGATTGAGGTCGGGACTTTGAGCTGGCCGATCCAAACGACGAATGCCGACCTCTTGCACATACGTTTCCAAATCGCCAGACCGGTGGGCGCGAGCGTTGTCGTCCATAAAAATTGAGTCTTCACCTAAAGCGGCCAATAGGGGTTGTTCATGAGGGAGGAATTAGAACTTCCGTTTTGTATCAATGTCCAGTCAGTGAGCCGTTTTCAATGAAGGTTAACTATGTACGATCCATTGAATTTATTCCTGCCCAAAACATAACAGAGCCCCCACCATAAGGTGTGATTTTTTCAAAACAAGCCTCTGCAAAGCGATCTCCTCGTCTTTGTAGCACTCGCCGACGTCGATCTTCACCGAACAGAGACATCCTGGCTTCATCGGTGAACAATGCCCTATTCCAGTCTTCTTGAGTCTATGACTCACAATTTCGAGCAATAAGCCTGGCAATGTGCTCACGGAGTAACTTAGGGTCGCGGGTCGGGCGATGACTGCGTATATTGGCCGCGAGAAGCCTCCTCCTGACCGTCCATAGACTATTAAGCACATATCTTATTTCTTCGAGGCTGTTCTTAAGGTCCACTTACGAAGACTTGCGATTTCTCAATACACGGCTCACAAGAAAACGATCATCCCGTGGTTGGGTACATGGTTTTCTTCCAGAACCAGGCCTTCTCTCGATGGAACCGGTATCTTGATACCGCTGTCAGGTCCTTTGAATCGTCGAGCGACTCACACTTAGCCTTTGAACCACGAAGAATTGGCTGCAACCCTCTTCGAGCAGCGCAATAATTTTGAAGGCTTTCACCACTTTCTCTAACATTATTGAGACAGCTAAACAGCAATAAATGAAGCTTTGACAATTAAGAATTTGAAATAAATTCATAAAAATTGACTAAAAGTTATGAAATTCGATATTATCTTTTGGAACTCCGCACCTAAAATGCAGGTTAAAAAGTGGTTTCCTGTAAAAACGAGCATCAAACGAAAATTTGAATTTAGAACTTACTGTTTTATACACCACGGCATTTTTAAAACCGGCCAGTAACATGTACAAATGATTGATATCATTTTGGTACCGTTTTTTAAAGAAGAATTAAAATATAAACCGCCCGTTTTTTGCAAATGAGTGTATATACGGACAAGTGCGATGGCGAAGGTCAATATATGAGATGTAATGGGAATTTTAATTTTAATATTTATTTACTAGAAAAGAAGTTGTTCAATGTATGTTACAATTTGTACAAATATCTGAAATTGAAATGTTTGTTTGTAATGATACATCAAAGCTTATTGTAAATATTTTAAATATATCGATTTACGGCACTTATCACAAAATAGCAGTGTCAGGTACAGTTAACTTACACAAAACAAACTAAAGAGCATCAACAATTTAGCCCTGTTTATTATGCGCTGTACAGAAAAAAAATCTTAGTGTTGTTTGATTCTACAATTATCTACATATTAGCAATTATAATTTAAGTATTAAAAAAAGGTTAGCATAAGCAAAACATCTGGCATCATAACACAGATATACGACATACGAAACTTTAAACAAAAAATTTGGTATCTAGTATATATGATTACCATCAATCATGAACAAGATCATAAAAATAAACTTTTTACAGGACGACTTTCTTTTGCAGAAAGGGTCAGCATCACCATATATCAATTAATATAACGTTTTTCAATATTTTACAATATGAGAAAACTTCTTGAATTGCGTTGCTATAGTAACTATATTGCGATACTTCCTTTGTCGAGAAAGAGTAACGAATTTATTACTCTTTGCATCTATATTCAAGGCTGTTGCAAAGAACTGTTATTAGCTTTCAATTTAAGGAATTAACTTAAAGTTTCATAAAAGTTTAGTTCTAATGTAAATAAATGTACTGAAACACCAAATTTGTCCTCGCTCAAAATTCACCGATGTATAAAATTTGTTTACGGTTATCGGTCATCCGATACGTTGATAGAGCGTTAGTTAATCTGGAAAGCATTACTTCAATAAATAATGACGCGACGCGTCGTAATATCGACGTGTGGCGTGCTGCCTAAGAGGCGTTCCCCCTACATGTGTGCACGTGCCGCCCGACAGCACCCGAATGACTCCGAAAACCACCGAACACCCGCCATCCTACCGCATTCTTTTTTCAAAAAGGCTTTTCAACCAGCTTTTACACATTTTATTCTCGACCTTACTCCCTTGGGACAACGACTTTTTTGTAAGTTACTCTATGACAGAATTAGACTTGTTCGAAATTCGAACACCGAAAACAGGCGCGATGACCGTAGCGCATGCGAAATAATCCTGTCGCTACAATATTGTACCCAATCTACTACATTATTCGTTGCCCCAACACGTTCAATTTCACGTGAACACGCTTCGATGGATACAAAACTCTCGGACAAGCACGTATCTTCAAATGGAATTACGGTAGTCGTAGGCAGTTATTATATCTCCTTTTCCTTCGTATCGTGGTTCTCGACCACTTTTGTGTGGAATGCCTTTTTTCTAGGAATAATGAGGTTTTATCAGCGAGTCTTCTATTACCCGCGATTTGGGTGACATCTGTCTAGCATATGTCGCCGGCAAAGTAAACAATGCCTTATCGCTAAAATAACGAACCTAATTATGTTGTAATTTGATTATGAACCGCATTACATACTTTGAAATCATAAATAGAGTCAGCTCTTGTGTACAAGAAGAGCTAACACATTATTTTAAAGTTAAGTAAGTAAAACATTATTACGTATTTGTAATAATTTTTTATTGTAAATAAAAATATTTTTTAGGTGTAATTAATATTTGACGGGCCCATTGGCGCAGATGGTAGTGATGCTGAAGGGTCGTGGGTTCGATGCCCACTTGTTTTGTGTCTGGCTATTAAATATATGTATTTGAGTATTGTATTTGTGATTCCTCTCTTGTGTGGCGTCCGTAACACCAATGCTTTAAGCGACTTCAACGAAGTCAGGTTTATATATTTTATTTATTTATATTAGCAAGGTTTATTGATAATCCTGTGTAAAATAGGTCTCTAATTTCAATAAGTACATTGTAATACATAGAGTGAAATAGAACCTCAATATACGTTTAAACCGCTCACAGAAGGTACTCAGAAGTTCCATCGTACTCTGTAAATTATTCACGAGTTCGTTAAATCATTTACCAAACCGTTAATGATACTAAATATCCTGTGTAGAAGATGTAACATCCTTCTACCTGGGATAAAACCAAAATATAAATGCTGTATATTATCCCATTCGCATAAAAACAAATTGTGACACCTATTTTTTTAAGCAGGTTCTAAGGAACAGTAAAAAAAACCTAATAGCAGTAATATATTCGGGGTACTTTTACCATTGCCTTTTTTGCAGCTGCCCAACCCAGCCCTATTGCATTTAAGTTTTTTATGTTTTGAATGTTCGATTCCGATCCATCAGTTGTTTTCTATGACAAGTTGTGAATACTGAAGGTACCTTTATACACGGTACCTTACAGTAAGAAAATATTCAGTGCGTATTATTTACTTAATATTTTATTTGATGTCCTAATATATTAAAAAAAATCTAACATTTACAGATTCTCTATTCTACGGTTGTAGAAACACGGCAGATGTAACTTTTTAACCGACTTAAAAAAAGGAGGATGTTTCATAATTCGACCGAAAAAATCATTAAAATTACAATACTACCTTCGATTACCTAATTTTATTATTTTATTATTATTAGTGACTCCAATATTAGATTTTCAAGCACCTCGAAATAAAACTATTGTGTATTCACCATCAAGATGTTTTTTTTTCCACTTGACTAAATATTAACTTAACATCCATTTTGCCGCCACGATCAAAAGATAAAGAGTCCATTGAAATCTAGTGTCGCCAGCTGTTATTTTTATTTTTACATAAATCGTTAGTATTCATCACTAGCTATATTAAAATAGAGTCATATTATCAAAACTCTATGTATATAATAGCCTATATGTATATAGTTTCAATATAATTATATGGTTAAAACTAGAATAGAGAGACAGGACAAGGAAACTGAGTTATAAAATCTGTTTAATATATTGGCAAGCCAAATACATTTAATATACAAGGCGGCCAGCATTCAAAATAGGTCATACACACAAAATAGGTACATAGGTCTACTTGCAAATATTTACTTTGTGTGTAGAGTGACCCGCCATACTGGATTTATTTTTTTTGTTGTTTTATAATCGACAAAATTTAGAGATGTTTCTTACTCTTTCACATAATTGTATAATACTAGTAGTGCTCTGCGGTTTCACGACTCCAGGATATAAAATGATACCTGCGTCACTTGCTGATAATGTAAATCTGTATTCATGAATGAGTTTTTGGAATGAGTTCAGTAATTTTTGAGTTTATTTGTTACAAATGTACATACAAAAATAAAAATCTTGTTCACATTGTTCTGTTTCTTGTTTCGAAAATATAACATAATGTATGTACTCGATAATGAAGTAGCTATGTAATGTGTGAAAGATATTTAAAATCAATATAGCAGTTTTTGAGTGAACCGTATCAATAATCAAATATTATTATTTTTTAAGCATTTATAAGAACACCATTAAAACATTTTCTAATAGTAAGTCATCGAAGGTACTATTGTAATTTTCAATTTTTTTTTCGTACGAATTGTGTAACCTCATCGTTTTCTTTAAATCGGTTAAATGTTAAATCTGCCGCGTTTTTACAGCCGTAGAGTAATGAACATGTAAACGTTAGAAATTTTCTAATATTTCAGGACAGAACATTTTCTGAACAAGTCTGTTGAAAAATTCCAATAGGAATTCGATATTTCGTTAAAATTTATGAATAAATGACAATGTTTTAAGAAATGTGGGGAATATATTATATTGAGTTGATGTCTTCATCAAGGTGTGCGATGTAATTATAGAAAACAATTCTTTTTTATTAACCAATGACATATATGAACGTACACAGACGAAGGCACAAGTGTAAGTATATAAAACTTATTGACACTGGCGGTGTAAGTAAGTTGTTGGTTCATACCGTGTGCCCCATCTGCTACGGTTTTATTGTATAAGCGCGCGTTAGTTGTATACCATTTCACAAGTCCCGACTAATGGACGCCCTTTATGCTGACGCAGTCGTGTCACAGAGAGTCGATGCCGCTTTATTTACAGACACCGTTTGAATTGGTCTCCCCTGACTTGATCGAAATTGACAACTTTCAAATTTAAAAACCGAGAATCAATATATGAGAGCACGGCATAATAAAAGCTAAACTCTCTGTCATTCTTTTGTTCGCTAGTCTATAAACTACTTAATTCGTGAGCATATTTAAACAACTTAACTTGTCAGCATTCATAATTTACTGCGAATCGTACGGGGCATATTGGGGGTAAGAAACAATAGGAAATAAGAGGATAGTATAAGTTAATGAAGAAATTTGTATTTCTTTTTACAATATCGTCTATCGGCCTGACATCGATGTGCTAAGCTTTAAAATCTTTGTTATACAAATATACACTCAAAGCAAACTCTAGTTTTTATCATTAATATATTTACGAGTAATTGTTAGATAATATGGCAACACTTTTTGCTTTATTATTAAAAATTAAGTCAAAATTATACTCGTATTCCATCATTTGCATTGCCTATATAAGTAACCTATAAAATAACTGTTACACAGTTCGCACTTATATAATTTACATATTAATAAATAATAATCATCGTATAGTCTATTATTAGGCCAAGGCCTCCCCAAGATTTCCAATAGTATTTATCATCATCATACCAGCCATTAAAAGTCCACTGTTGGACATAGGCCTCCTCAGAGCGATTAACCATTAAAAAAATGCGAGAATTACTGATACAAAAATGCTACTATAATTTAAAAGAATTTCTGTGTGTCATTACCATAAATAATCATTGTATTCCCATGAGCCTACATGTACTATTTTTAATAATCAATAAATATTTGATTGATTTAAAGATTCTGCCTGTAATTGCCACGCTGAGCTCTAAACGTGTAGCTTCCGGACGTTGATGCAGCTGCTCATACCGGCCCGGTCGTTTTTAAACTACAATATTTTGAATGAAATTCGATACCTTATGTGTAAGGAAAGGCAGTGCTAAATAAAATTACTTGCTTATTATTTAAGGAGATAATTTTCTAGGATATAAATAATTTTGTTAAAACGGCTTATTAAATTACAATTAATATATCTTATATATAAGACAATTAATTGTAATTTAATCTCAGAAGTAAAATAAAACTCCAATTTGTTTCTCTGTGAATAAAGATATTTTGAGTATATCGAGTAGATATCACACAATCATATAATATTTACGCAACTAACCAAAAAACTTACCTGTAAATAAAGACACAACAATAAAAGTTTATAATTATCACGTCTCGATTTATATAACTTAATATTAATTAATCAAACTAAAACAAATTAAAATAACGTTTTATGAACAGAACACATTTGTCTTTGACAATGACTGCTCGATTGACGCGGTCTTAAAAACTACAAACGGTGCGCGCGCATATACAAATTAAAGAAATATATTTCTTTACATACACACACACACACACACACACACACACACACACACACACATATATATATATGTTCGTGCTTATTTTTTTCGCTCTAACTATAGTACCATAGCATTTAAC
Organism: Heortia vitessoides; assembly: GCA_020976665.1. Classification (NCBI taxonomy): domain Eukaryota; kingdom Metazoa; phylum Arthropoda; class Insecta; order Lepidoptera; family Crambidae; genus Heortia; species Heortia vitessoides. Next base: position 5,849,132 of record JACJUM010002929.1, read on the forward strand.
TAAATAAAATATAGGAAACAAAACGACGAAAATAACGTGTCTGTCACAGCACCCAATTTCGAACTGAAACAATCTATCAATCTATACAAATAAATAAAATTGAAATGTCGGATTTGAAGAATTTGTCTCGCCGCATGCTTGTGCTGGCTAAACTACGGCACGACTGGATCGGAACTATCATTTGGCAGATATCTGACTTTGTCGGGAATCTTTAGGGTGAGTGACATTTATAGACTTCCTTGTGTGGAACCTAATTTGAAAAAAATTATCTTTCCATGCAACAATTAATCGTCATATTTAATAAACAAATGTTTTTAACAGTGGTATTGAATATTGTGGTCACGTACTCTTTTGGTAAGATTTCATATGATATATATAATTAGTAAAATAAGAAAAGGCTGTGTATGCCCGTGTCATCACCGATCCAGTACAAAGTCGACCTCATGAACTGAAGATATCACATTACCCAGTAAATTAAACCGCCTCTCTCATTCTTCAAACCGGGACACAGCAACACGAACATGTTTAGCGGTAGAAATAGACGAGAGTGATATAGGGTACCGGCAGAGTGGAATAGTACCGATATATCAGGTATCGTAAGAGACGACTGGAGTACCGGAACCGACAGATGGCGGTATATCCAACTGAAACAACAAATGCAACAGGCAATTGCATTTCCGCCCCGAAACTACGCTCTCCGATGTCAGCAGCGTGGAAATTTGGAGACAAGTTTTACCATTTTTGGGGAGAACTGTATCTAGCTCTGAACATTCTATGACGACAATAATTATCACATATACCTAATAAATAAGCACACTCTTAACTCGCATATTCAAGCCCGTGTCATCACAAAGAATGTAAAAGATATCACTAGAATGTGACTTAAAGATATGTCACGGTACCCAGTAATTTTAACGCCTTTCTTACTCTGTAAACCGTTACCACGTAAATCAGTATTACAATAGAGTTATCAACATATCACGCCAATTACAAACAACCTGTAAAACAGTTAACCCTATGCATAATATCAATTGGTCACAAAAGCCCCCATTCAGTGCAGTTAAGTGTTAACGTCGGACAGTTTTAACATTACACGCGTGCTCAGCGTGTGGGCGGAGGCGGGCGCGGGCGAGAGAAGGGTTATATATATATATATATATATAATTATGTGTTATGTGTGTGTGTGTGTGTGTGTGTATCTAGCAGGCGTATTTTATTGACAGGCCCGATGGCGAAAATGGCAGTAATCCTATCTTTTTTAATGTTATGAAATCAACAGACAAGCATACGGTCCGTTTGACAATGCGTGATTTTTTTTATATTCTAATAAAATAATCACACTACATCACATACGGTAAGTTGCTTAAAGCACTTGAGTTACGGACGTCAGACACAGAGGAATCGCAAATACAATATAATTAACTTAAATACATATTTTTAACACCAAGACAGAAAAGACACAAACAAATGTATGTCCTGTGTGTGAAAGTGTTTTAATTTATTAGGCGAGTTTCTTGTATATGCATTCTATACCAGATACCACTACGCGCTCGGGCCCGCTCACGCACGCACGCCGGCACACCCGCTTGGTGAACTAAGGGCGCATACACGCGGGTCGGCCGGATATCGAAGCGGGGACCGCGAGAACCCGCGCCCGGTCACTCACCCCGCTGCCGAAGACGCGTCTACAAGGGTAAGGGTGAAAGAGACCCTAATACATCCCTAATAGTTTTTCGTGGCTGTATTATCTCCGGATGGGATGCCAGCTGATCGCACGCAGCGGTGTATAATTTTAGTAATATTTATCAATACTAATATAATAAAGAGGAAATATTTGATTATTTGTTTATTACGATACATTAAAAATCTATTTGGTCGATTTAAATATTTTTTTCACCATTAATAATCTAGATCTTCACCGAGTTACAGGTTATATTATTTATCAAGAAATCAATCTCAACACCTGAAAATGTATTGTAACTAGACACGACTTATATATATTGTACCATTCTACGTCTGTAATAAATAACCTTTAAAACTTTAAAAATCAGTATAGGATTTTTAAAATATTTGATTGATGAACAATTACATTATGAAATTATCATAGATATTACAAGGTACATTTTCTTATCCGTATCTTGTGGTACCGTTTGAATAAAATAGTACCTCCCCCTGTACCAGGAATCGTAAGAGACGACTGAGGTACTGGATCATACAGATAGCGGTATATTAACTCGAGCCCGGGCGGGGATGGGCAGCAGTATTCCCATTGCAAAGCTACATTTTGCGATTGCCACAACGCATGCCCAGCGCGGCAATTATGGAAAAAACCCTATTACTTGGGGAGGCATATTTCCAGTTGTTGACGCTTTGAGGCAGCTGTTATGATGATGATGATATATTATTTCTGTATTCCATGGTGACGACAAGTATGCGGGTTAAATTGAGGGCCACCTAGAAAATTTATTGTCAAGTTTTCATATTAAAACCTTATCAGTAAGTAACATAAGCTTGCCACGGATGAAGTAACCCTTGTTCATTTAAAAACATTTAATGTTCTACGTTTAAATTTTAAACGGTCACCCTTAAATAAGTCTACTGCAGGACAAGCATCTCCAAGAAAGGAGGTTTTTGCTCATAGTTCTCGCGCTGGGTAGGCGTGTTGGCAATAGCAGAGAGCAGCTATCGCGACGGGGTTGCTCCTGCCCATCCCCGCCCTGTGCATTTAAACTGGACAGTACCTCACGGCACGCATTGTAGCATTTTTATGTAAATAACTTTAATTTGCAAAAATTACAAAGCTTGGTACTTAAAAAATCAACAAATCTTATGGGATCCCGGTAGTTAAAGCTGCTTTGAATTCGAATCCTACTCGAGGTTCCTGGGAGTGGTTAATTTTAAAATCTTGTGACTACAACGTGAATGGTAGACATCATATCAGCCATAGAAAGTCCAATGTAGGATAGAGGCTGGGCAGGCGTGGTGGCAATCGCAGGGCACATCTTCGTGACGAGGATGCTGCTGCCCATGCCCACTGTATAGCATTTAAGTTGTGCTGTTTTGAATAGAAAAACCGCCATGGTATAGAGAGAGTTACTATTCTAGTCTGCCGGTATCCCACGGCCCTTCTTACATTTTACAGTTAATCTTTAATATTTATCGAATTTAAATTGCAATATAAACGCATTTACGAAGTTGTATGACCTGTTTACTCTCTTACGCAAATACTTGTAAATAGTTTTTGAAGAAACCTACAATAACTAGACTCATATGTAGGAATAACACTGCAGATCAAACTGCGCAAATCAGTCTTTTTAATCATTTCAAATTAGTTGAGAATGTTTGACAGATATGTATAGGTTCACCTGTACCAATGTGTACACAGACGACAGTCGCAAGATATTATTAGACGCAAGAGTATAAATATATAATTTCGTACATTGTTTGTCACTAACACAACCGATGTTGATGCCTCTCATTATTATTTCACAAGGTAACAAACACAACTCAATGCAGCTTATAAATTAAAGATTATCCTATTTAAAACAATGGCACACACGATACATCGAATGTTTAATAAATAAATAGAGTTAGGGTTAATGCAATGATTTTGATTGTCAATTATGATTGCGGTATTACCAATTCATTCTCGCTTGTTTAAATGGATGGTTAGATTTTACGAACTGTTGTTTTATGTTTACTTTTACCCAAAGAGTTTAGAATAAATTTTAATCAAGACCGTGAGGCAGCAGGGCACAGTAGAATCATTCTGTATTTTTTTGAATAAGTACTGTTACAGCAGTTAGACTAAAGCGATACAATATACGTTTTAACACATTGTTTGTTAAAATCTATTAACCTATTATTTAAAAGATAAAATACAGGTGTTGTAAGCAAGAAAACCGCATACAACAATACATCTATAATTTTATTATAATTAAATTCATAATCTAATTTTATTGCTTACCATAGATTTGAATACATTTATTATACGTAGGAATGTATCTTTGTGAGCGTCAGAATGATTATACTCCTTGCACATTCTGTAGTTGGGATTATTTGCTGATACATTATTATTGGAGAACGGAATATGGAACAGCCTAGGTGAACGAATAGAACGATCTTAAATTGTATTCTGTATCAGGAGTAATAGGCGACAAATGGCAGCGTATCCATTCCGAATAGTAAAAGGGTGTTACATTTAGTAAAAGGGCGGAGATGGGCAGCATTGTCGTCTCGAAGCGATGCTCTGCGATTACCACCACGTCTGCCCAACGCGATAATTATAAACGAAATTTACGAATTATCACGTTACTAAAACTACCACGTTATTAAAAATAATTACAGGTACATTTTTTATATTGGATAATTGCCGTTTGCTGCCCAAGATAATGGCTTGAGTCTTGGACGGGTTCACAGAGACACCAATCTTTTGTGACCAGTGTGTGATGTTGGTCAAATCAGCATTAATTCGAGCAATGGCATTATCCAGGTCATTGTACTCTGCGTGTATGGTTGCAGGTCATCAGGGTATAGATGGTAAGAGCAGCCAATAGATTTAGTGACAAGGTTTATGAAAGGGGAAAATAATAACGGAGAGAGAATGCCACCTTGCGGCACACCAGCATCAATTATTATCACCCACTGGGACAAATCATCACCCAGGCGCACCGCTTGCTGGCGTTCTCGTAGGTAGGATGCGAACCATTCCCGAACCGAATTAGAGACCCCGACGTAAGAGAGAATAGAGAGCAGAACTTCGTGATTGATAGAGTTGAAGGCGTTGGAGAAATCAATCAGAATTAAGACCGTAAGGCGGAAGTATTCCATTCCAACTCTTACATCATCCAGGATATTTAGTAGAGCGTTGTAGTCCTGTACGAAAACCGGATCAGAAGGGACTTAAAAGAGCGTATATATGGGCGTGATATATGTCAGGATAAGATGTAGAACCTTTATAATAACTTTGCTCCCCCCCTTTTACTACAGGGTTAGGGGGTAAATATAAAAAAAATCCGTTCTTAGTGCTCCCTTACGTTATAAAAGGAGCCCCTGTGCAAAATTTAAAATGTCTAACCCGTATAGTTCAGGAGTTAGTTGGTCAACTTCTCCTTTAATATATACATGTAAAGAATACAAATAATTCCTAACTTTAATATATAGAATTATCCAAATTTTGTTCATTTATTTGTATTATAAGACAATGATTTGTTAGCGCCGACTCGGGTTGGGGTTCATTAGTGACAACTATAACATAATACTACAACATGGTACCTGTATCACCATCAGTTTTTCTTGCAGGTGGGTCCTTTCCTTGGGTTCGTGAACACACCAACTCAGGAAAGGACTATGCAACAGCATAATAAATTGCAGTACAGTATAATCAGATGGTCCTGTTTAATGCTCTCTGTGTTAAATGACTTTTATGACCCTCGGGTCATCAGGGTCGTCGGTATTTCCGATAATGACTTCCTTATTAGGAATACTAATGTTATTATTATTACTTCTTTTATTATTATTTTACTGGACGAAGTGGTTGTTTTAGGTCTACTTGAAAAAGTATATATGAGTTTGAGTTTGTATGTTTCAAATGTAGCTAGTGCTATAGACAGGTATCTATATTATGTTAATCGCCTGAATTTTTTTTATGTTATCAGACATTTTTTCAACCTTAATATTAATTCACTTTTATAAACCTAGCAACACCGTGAAAAAACGACCGGCCGAGTAGAATAGTACCTCCCCCTTTACCGGGTGTAGTAACAGATGACTAAGGTACTAGAGCCGACAAACGGCGGGGTATCCATCTAAAACAGTGTGGCTCAAATGCATAGGCTGGGGATGGGCAGCAGTAACCCCATCGAGAAAGCTGCGCTCTGCGATTGCCAACACGCTTGCCCAGCGCGTCAATTGGCGCGTCAAAAGCAAAAATGGGCTTTTCTTCGGGAGGTCTATCTCCAACAGTGGACTTCCAATCGCTGATGTGGCAATGATATAGCGAGACACTTTTTTGACATGGCAATTTATACCGATAAAAGTAAAAGACGCATACGGGGCAATACGTTGTATATTTAAAATAAAGTATTAAAAACAATGAGTAGTCTCAATGTGATAGATTATATCCATCTTCATCAACTCTCGTGTTTATATTATTTTTAGAATGTGGAATATTTTAAATTCGTACATAATAAGAACAAGCACATGCTAAGCCAGTTACCCGAAGTAAGTGGCTTTCGCAGCTTTGCCAGCGCACAGACATAGGCTCTTTGTGAAATATTTCCTACCTGATTTTCGCATTTACATGTTCCCCTGCCGTATTTATGTTGCATAAAACTGCGCCGTGAATAGCTTTATAAACATTAAAATAATTAATTATACTGTAATTGTTGTGTTTTGTAGTAATTGCTTGTTACGCTATTGTTTCTTAACAGTTCAACTTTATATCCCTACTAATATTATAAAAGCCTTAACAAATAAGTCGTGTGGTACCGGCAGAGTAGAATAGTACCTCCTCCTATACCAGGTGACGTAAGATAAGCGGTATGACGGAGGTACCCGACCGACAGATGGCCATATATAAATCCAAAAATGTAACTAAAATGTAACAGGAATGGGCAGAAGCAGTCCCGTCGTCAAGCTACGCTTTGCGATTGCCACAACGCTCGCCCAGCGCGGCAATTATGGGCAAATTCCACCTTTCTTGGGGAGACCTATGTCCTGCAGTGAACGTTTTACTACTGCTGTGATAATGATGATTATAAACGGCAAAGTTTGTTAGTATGTGTATGATTTTTGTTATTCTTTCATGCTAGAATGGCTAAACAGATCTGGATAAAATATGACGCAGAGGTAATTGATAGTCTGGAAGTTACTCCAAGCCATTACGTGTTAATGTAGGCTACTCTTAATCCTGAAAGCATGCTCCTATGGGATGGATCTGGTTTTTTATTTATATCTATCGAAACAGCACGACTTTTCGCAAAGTTTAACTGTCAGCGTGCGACTTAGACTTCTTCCCTGAATAAGGTCCTTCGGGGAAGACCTCGCGGCCTAAATCACGGTCAGGGAATCGATTTTTATGAAAATTATCATGAGGACAGTTTGAGCCCCAAGGAACGACGAAGTCCACTTTTGAGTAAAATGGATGTTCGTAAAACGTACTTATTACAAAGTCGCCTGCAAAACCTCTATGGTGTATAGATAAAAGTATAGGCTATTTATTATACTTGATAAATACAAAACGCAAAGGAAATCCTGATTACAAACAGTATTTTTACATTTATGCGTATTTTATATTCTACATTTAGATAACCTTGAGGCAACCGTTTTCAAATGTAAAGAAATAAATAAACCGCGTTCTAAAGCCGTTAAAAGAGTAATATACTATTAATAAAGATTTTAATTTACATTCGTAAAACAAAGTGAAGTAGATTTGGGTCACAGCTGAAAGGATATCTAACTTTTTCTGACACAATTAAAAGGAATTCGATCAGACTTTAATTAGCACTTCTATCTATCAGCATCAGAGACAAAACTGATAGCAATGGATGAAGGGGAATTCACGGAATCAACGTACAATAAATGCGCTTCCCCCACGTTTAAATTACCCGGCGTGAGTGAGGGTTTCGGCGAAACATTATGTAATTGATAATGTAGCCGTATAGTGTGCTAAAATAATATTAACGTAGTGCGGAGTTTCAGATTAATGAGGATATCCGATACTTTATAAGTAACTCTTGAATAAGTAATACTTTTACTTATTCAAGGGTTACTTATGTGATGTTCAAACATTTATTGGTACGAGCAATCTTTTATGGTAGGTATTTGCGATAAAAAATTAACGTTTTATCAAACGTTATTAAAACAAATTTCGAATGTTCTTTATGATGCTATAAATAAAAATATAAGTTAATAATGTTCTCTTATCATACATTTCACATACTCATCCACCCATTTCTTTTATATACGGAATATTCCAGATTCATTCACCACATTTAGAAACACGTTAATAAAACAAACCATGCATATCTACATGCATAGTAGGAGCTAAATATTGAACTTAATTTTCATTCTACGCCTTTGAGGGCATGGCAAAAATGTTTAAAGATTGTTTAAGCACCTAGTGACGAACTTTATTTCACATTATAAATGTTAATTGGTAAAAAAATCATTCCCGTGTTTCATAAATACGGTTATATGTATTATCTATTAAGAAACTTTAAAAGATTAGTATAGATTGATCTATGACTTTGCGCACATGTTGACGCAGGTCTAACATTAGAATCAAAAAGTAGTAAACTCATCGAAAATACAAAGCAAAAAGTTCCTAGACATCGCATTAAAAAAAATTAAACAAAAAAGTTCATATGCCACCTGTCCAAGGCCCAAGGAGTTTGTATGAAAGGAGTTTGATATAAAACTATTTTATCTACGGTTACTGTTATGGCGGGCTCATGCTTGTTATTGTCCCATCTGGCAGGGGAGCGGGCGACGGAAAAAATATATTGGAGGGTAACATTGCGTAATACCCTCCTTCTATTGGACAGAAGTAAATTGATAAATAACGTGAGCCACGTATTTTGCGTTCTTGGAATTGCGACAAAATGGAACAGCAAACAAAGATTTAAAACTCTTTACACGACACAGTAAGATAACCGAATCAATCATTCTAATAATTATTAAACAGATATAATTTAATTTTTTTTTAACAAACTCACATGTGTTCTTCGAACTTTTTAATTTTTTTAAAGAACTATTATAATTTTAAACACACGTAGGCTACAGTATTAGAACTTTTGAATGCATTTTGTTTGTGACGGTCGTAGGCTACTCCTATGTGACACATTTACGTGTCTATGCGCAGAAGTTATCAGTGTTTAATACCAACCGATTATGCAGCGTTGGCAGTTCAACTGCTCCTCGTTCAATTAAAATACTGTATAAGGGATAGTGAAAATAGAAAGTTATTATTATTGCATAATATGATAGGCGATAAGCACAGAAATTATTTATAAGATTTATTCAAGTTTTCTCATAAGTGTTGAGTTGATTAGAGTTAAATGCCACTTAACTTCTAGCAACAACTGCGAAGTCGCTTTCATACACGAGATATATAATAATCATAAGATTTTCATTTAAGGTAACAAGTACTTTCAAAGTTCTTATTACCTAATTAAAACGTCGGGAATAGCCATGTATCGGACGATGTATAGAGCATGATCAATACCTTTCAAAATACAGCTGGTTACTATTTACATTCAATACCCAAAACTCTCATAGTAAACAAAGAGTTGAAACCACACAAGAGACCCAAAGCTGCCTAATGTTGTGCGCTTACGTGCAAACCCTAATCTCCTAAAGGTTTAGATTGAAGTACCCTTAAAGTTAATTTTCGTAAAATCTTACGGTCGGCTGTTCACGTGACCGGTATTCGAAGAGCCCTCATTAAGTTTGCCGGATCTCTTAGTAACCGCATAAAGATTTTGCTCGCGGGAGGCAACGCAGGCCTTGATACGCTGGTCATGATGCCTCGAGGCTTGGGCCCAACCGATAAACTTGTCGGCCAACTAGTCTAATGACTAATTGAACATTTTGCGGCGAGAACAAATAATCCCGACTGTTTCGCACGAAATAAAATATGTTGCCGGCGCCGGTCGGCTTTATAATGTGTATCTTTATAGTGGTGATGCTTTATAATTGTGTAATTTCCAAAATTAATGTAAAGCTGTTACAATAACAACAATTTTATTTGGAGTAACGCAACGTCGACGGAACAATTTGTAATTTTTTTTCTTCCCCTGACCAGGAAGGTATTATGATGTATTTTAAATATAAAAATAGGCTACCCTATAGTTCATAAAATCATGATCTGTTGACGCAAAGATTTTTATATTAGTTTACTTAGATGTACTGTAGGTATACGTACACAAAGTTATAATCAAAACTATCAAATCTGGTCGATCGGTCGCGAAACATACATATTCTAATATAGTCCAAAGGTAATAGACAATTTTGTAAAATTACTAATTTCATACAATTTCTTTTTGAATATAAAGGCAAAATTCTGGCACTTCCTTATAGTAATATAAAATCCGACCTTTCTTTTATCATAAATATAATACTAACTAATACTACTTTGTTTAAATCTTGCATATGCTTCATAGAATAAGGAAACTTAAGCAATTATATTATCTACGTGAGATTATTTTCTAGCATAACCTTTGACCTTTTATCCTAAGGGAGACGTTAACAAGAATGCCTCACTCTCACCTACAATGCTCGCATTACTGTGTGTCGGTTTACCAGATTAGAAACGCTGCAAAATCACTGGGTAATGTGTAATAATATACTTCTTCAGTCACATAGTTGGTGCCGCGCTATCTTCGCTATAACATAATCAAATATATGCTATATATTATATTATACAACAATACTATATGTTAAGGCGTATAATACAAGTTGATTTTTCTTCCAATGATTTTATTTTTAATAAAGAATTTAGTATTTTTCAATGCATACAATTACAAAGCAATTGAGTAACCGAGTCTGAGTAGCCCGGGTTAATATGATGAAGATTTTAAACATACAAAATGTTTTCATGTTACACAAGCTTTGTTAAGAAGTATTTTTATGAAGACAGATAAACGCCAGTCTTCTTTGATATCGTTGCGTGGTTCGAATCAATGGGGGGGGGGGGGATAAGAAACTGGAAAAGTGAAGCCCATTAAAAAACGAGGGATACAATACTATACTATGAGAACTGATCACGAGACACATATTGTTAAATAACAAATGGGACCTTAATTAAAACTAACATTCTCGTTTAAACAGAATTGAAATATTTGAAAAAAGTTGGTGAGGCTGTATCGGTGCCACGGTTGTGTCATCGATATAATGATGATGACATCATTATAGCAGCCGCCGAACGCGGACTGTTGGACACAGGCTACCCAAGAAAAAAGGAATTTTGCCCATTATTGCTGCGCTCGATAGGCGTAGTGGCAAGCGCAGAGTGTACCTTCGCGACAGGAGTGACGTGCTCCGGCCTTTTTAAATGGGTATACTAAAATTTTCTCGGTTTCAGTATATAATCATTATATCAGCCATTATAAATCCACTGCTGAACATAGGCCTTCCCATATAAAGGAGGAATTCTGCCCATAATTGCCACGCTGGGCAAGCGTGTTGGCAATTGCAGACCGTAGCTTTTGCGACGGGGATGCTGCTGCCCATTACCATCCTGTGCATTTGAGCTACACTGTTTCGGATGGGTATACGGCTATCTGTCGGAGGTACTATTTTTCTCTGCCGTTACCTCACGGCATTATATAAAAAAATCACACATCATCTCATATATTGACCAGACTCGGAGATAAGTCGGCGCACACAAACACACTAATAACTATACAACTATTTGTCCTGGGTGGTGATCGAACCCACAACTCTTCGCGCACAAGGCAGTATCAAATTGGTATCTTAATCGCCTTTTGTGACACATGTTACAGGAGGAGGTGCTGTTCTGCAGGTATCACACCACGGTACAGCGGTACCACACCCCACGGAATATACTTTTATATAGTATGAGGTAATTAAGATTACTTTCAGTAAGTTTTAAAAGTAGGCTAGTTTCCCTTAAAATGTAGGTATGATGTCTTTAAATTAATATAACACTTTAATATAATAAAAAGAACTAATTATTAAAAAAAATCTGACAGTAACTAAATTTAGTGCTACAGCACTATGCATACATACATCACACATGTGTCCCATTGGAGTGAGCAGAGACTATGGATCTCTATGCATACTATTTGCACCTGAATTGTACCACTTCATAGGAAATGGATCAAAAAATCTTTCCTCAAATAAATCATTATCAATTCCGCAGACGGTGTGCAATACAAAACCATTTTTTACAGCTTTTTTAATCCCGTTGGAGCAATCTCCAACGCAATGCAACTTGTATTGCCAGCTAAAATGTTTATAAATGTTTATAATCGGTTTAAATTTCATGAAGCGTTTATGCAATATAAACAAATAAGCAAAACTGTTCGTTTAATTAATTATAGTCATACAAAAATCATTTAAATAGTTTTTTTTTTGAAGAAGTTGACTAAAGTAATGCCAATCATCATAGAAAACGTAGAGCTTGTCTTCTGCCGCACCTCTCCCAAACAATGAGTCTAGTAAGTGCCGCACCGGGCAAGGGTGGGGGCAATCTCTGAGCGTAGCTTTGCAAATACTGCTGTTTCGGGTCGTCATCTGTCGGTTCCGGTACCTCGGTCGACCGAGGTACCGGAACCGACACCTGGTACACGAGGAAGTACCCCACGGCCTATTAATTTTATATATATATAGAAACACATCCTAATGTATATAGAATACTAAAATATATTTACGTTGTTCTATAGCCATATAATTGAACATAAAATAATTCTGTCATTCTGGTAATTTAAATTTAACTAACAATTATGCGCTCTGGAAATGTGCGAAACTAACAGAGCGTCCATTTCGTTTTTAACGTTATATAAACGTATTATTTTGACGCTGGAACAAAAAACAATTAAATTGAATAATTGCATGGACATGTCACTAACCCAGTCTCCTGCGTCCGACACACGTCTATAGAATTTATTTATTACAATTACACTATCTATTTTTAGCCAATGAGGCTACATATGCAACCCACGCAATGAGTTTCGTCGGATAGCCATCAGCCATTGTATTGATCATAAAGACTTGTTCTGGAAATTACATTAGACCAGTGGAGGACGGAGACGGATGAAATCTAAACCTATACTAATATAACAAAGAGAAAAAATATATATTTTTGTTTGTAATAAAAATGTTCAAAAAATGCTGAAGTGGTTTCGAAAATTCTTTCACTTATAGAAAGCTACATTCGTCGGGAGTAATATAAGCTATATTATATTTACAAAAATATTAGACATCCCTAACAATATAGGTATAGACGGGATTTGTATTTTTGCACGTTTGCACATTTCTATTAAATAAACTTAAACACTAATTTCAATAATTTGTTTACTTTATTCAAGTATTTTTACGGAAACAGGAACTATCCGGCAATGTATTGTTTCGTTTGTTTTTTGACGATTCAAAAATGGTTGTAGCAGGCCTACTTGAATAGAGAATATTTTGAGTGTTAGTTTGATGCCAATAAAAGTAATTTGAATTTATGGAAATCTATATATATATGCGGCTGGGTGACTGGCATATTAACAAGTGATATAAGAAAGGTTATTTAAAAATTTCCCCCTAAGGTGGTAAAACGAAAACGAATTAGGAAATTATGCTGTTTATGAATGTATTCGAATGAAATTTAGTATGAAAGTTCTTCAATAAAATGTATTTAACATGTGTAAAAAAAATTGAAAATTATCCCTTAAGGGGGTAAACAGGTAATATAACATTGGTATGATAGCAGAACATTAATGATACTAGGATTGTTCTACAAGTTTACGCGAGTGAAACCGCGGGCCGCTGCTAGTGTGATCATCAATACTTATAGAATTGAATACATATATGCATACGTTATATATTCTGTATGCAATAAATAATGTCAAGATAATTAAAAACAAAAAATACACTAGACATGACTAACACGGCAGTTCACGTGAACATTTCGAACGAAGTGTTTCTCACTAAAGAAATTTTAATTAAACAATTAATTAATTAGGACCAATTACTTTAAAATGCCTCCACCACATAGCAATAGCGTCGCGATAATTGATCGACCTTTTTTTTGCAAGAATAACTACGCAACGAAAATTATTAAAAAATAGATTTTATGCTACTTTAGTTTTTATTTGAACTTTAGCCTCTTAAACCATATCATAAACCGATGCAACCATAAACCAGTAAAGCTATAAGAGTTTTATTTTTGTGTTTATATCATATGATATCAAAAAACTCAAAATTAAATGAAAATGTTTTTAAACATATTGTAGAGACTACAATCACTTAAAGAAAAACAAGTAAAATTTGACTATGTAAGACTTAAAAGTTTTGAACCTGACTTATTATCGCTGGAAAACATGAGGCTGAAATGTATTTAAAATACTTACCTAATACATAAAGACTCCCCTATAAATGTCTCTATTAACTATTCCATTACATTTTTGAATCTTTTATATGACACAAACGGTTATTTTTAGTGAAACCTTGCCATTTTTTCACGTTGCGTTTAAAACGCAGTTTATTGAACTATTACATTTTAAGTTCCACGTTTGTATTAACGCAAAAGTTAATTTAACTTCGCTATCAGACTATATTATAATAACATTATTAATATAAACTCATCTTTTAAATAACATAAATTGAATTAGTTTTTATTACTTAAATTGAGACTTGATTAAGTCATATTATTATTCATTTAATTCTGAGGCAAAATATTATAAATAAATTGTTATTTTTATATATAAAACCTTCTGACCCGATTTCAATTAATTTTTGATTACTGTGTACCGTTTTAACCAACTGAAGATATAGAATAGTTTATTAAACAAAATAAAATCGCAATATTTTTTTTATAATAAACATAAGTATAGTTAAGAAATGAGGTAGACCTCACACAAATCTCGTCTGCATTGGTTCTTCACTCTCACTTATTTCTACTGCCAAATCGCATTGCTGTGTTTCGGTTTGAAGGGTCCTAGAAGCAGTTACATTACTGAGTATATGTGACATTTGTGATAAGACGAGTGTTACATGCAGTCACGTTTACATCAAGCGGACCGTTTTCTTGTTTGCTTATATAGTTTGCATAACTTAAAAAAAGTCTGTCGAGTTAGCTAGTCAAGCAAAACTGGCACGCAAACTTCTCATATACATGCCACATATATAAACATACACAACCCCTCACATATTCGGATACATAACGCACATACACTCAAACACACGCACCCGCACACATATACACTCTGATGTTAGTTATTGTAATATATATAAATATTTATAAGCTAATTGAACTAATTGTGTAATGTTATTCACTTATCACCATTGTCTTTATCATAGTGGGTCGTGGGATGACCATTATCGCAGGTATTTTATACCTAGTTCAGGCATCAGTCTTACACAAACTTGCAATGTAGTAATTCTGTATTGATTTTAGTTAACCTGCATAAGTGTGTGTTGTGAAATAAATACTTATTATTATTATGATTTATCATTGTAAACCCTGATGTAAATAAATCTATAAAAACAATTTAAATCATAGTACGCACGTGCTAATAGTGTCCGTCACTAAGCAAAAAACCTGAGAAGAATGTGTCATATCCTAAATCGGAGAATTTCCTGTGGTTTTAGCGGCAGTTGCTTGTAACCGGTTTAGGCGCACATTGTTTAGTCTCGGCTCCCGACAAAAACAGGGTAAAGGACCTCTGGGTTACCTACCGTATCATTGGCCATTGCGCATTTTTGTTAAATGGTTCGTTTTGATAACGTGCCTTCGTGTTACTATAGCTGTACTTTTTGGCCGTTATAATATTCACACATCTCAAACATTGACCTAAGACTGTGGTAAGTCGTTTAAAGCACTTGTGTTACGGACATCACAAATATAATACTTAAATACATATTTTTAACAGGACAGACACAAATCATATCACCATCATATTAATATATGACCCTTGGAGCATAAGATAGGTTCACTACAATCTGCGCCTTCAGGCCCGTCGATAAAGGTACAAAGTTTATAAAGCTGGTTACAAAAATATGTGGTAAAACTCATACAAAGGTCATCTGCAATGGTACTTCACTCTCACCTATTCCTACCGCCAAATAGATAGTTCGTGTTCAGTGTTCACATTGCAGTGTTCCGGTTTGAAATTGAGAGAGGCAGTGAAATTAATGGGTAATGTGACATAATATATTCGAGTAACAAGGTTGACCCGCTGGTGACTTCGATGTGAAATTACGAGCGTCTACTGGATACGGTGATGTTTTTCACGCGGACTGTACGCTTGTTTGTCGCCCTGGTCTAATTAAAAATATATGTAAATCACTATACGTTGTAAATTAAAAAGCACCGCTATCTGTGCTGATTTTGGGGTTTTTTCGTTTTCGAACTTCACTTGTAATCCACGAGGTCGAATCGTGACTTTATAATGAATATTGATTAATATTATTAACCACAACATCTAATTCATTGACCTTACTCCGTATTAAGTCGCTTAAAGCACTTGTGTTACGGATATCAGATAACAAGGTAATAACAAATTTACTCCTTAAATATATATATTTAACACCTAGACACAGAACAAACACAAATATCATCAGATAAATATTTGTCTAGGGTATCGTACCCATAATCCTTGGCGGACAAGACAGGATTACTACCATCTGTGCCATCGGGCCATTCGAAAGAGAATTTTGTGTATTTTTATGTATTTTTTTTTTGTTTAGCGTAACTTATTTTCAGAGGTAATTATATATACTATACTTCTATTACTACTGAATTTTATTTATAGACAGATAGATTTCAATGACATTTTACAATAATTTAGCTTATATTTTAGAATAACACATAGCCTATAATTTATAATTTATCTTTACAAAATATAACGATAAGTGTTATTTTCGCTCAAAACGCCTGCCACGTTCCATTTGCAAATCTGCTGCTAACTGTAATTTGATTGAGGTCCAGACAGGAACGAATTTTTTTCTATTCCTACATATAAACAAGGTTTAAGTATCTGTTTGTAACACCAAAATAACGGCTACTATAAACTTTGGTCGGTCTACTTGAGGTCTGAAACGGCTGGACCGATTTTGACGGGAATTTCATTGGATAGCTGTCTTTTATTAACTTAGGCTACTTTTATTATTGGAACGGTAACGGATAAGGAAAGGCTGACTGTCATATTAAAGCAGGATGCACAGAGATTCTTTTTATAACGTAGGGGAGAACTAAGAAAGGATTTTAGCAAATTTTCCCCCTTAGAGGTTAAAACGCTTGTACAACGTTAGTATAACTTAACTGTTTGTGAAGTAATTCCAATAAAATTCAGTATAAAAGTTTTTCATTGAAAATTATTAAACATGTGTAAAATATTTTTTCGAAAATCATCCTGTGAAACCGCGGGGCAATGCTGTTAAAAATAATAATAAATTCACACATCTCGATATAAGTTGTTTAAAGCACTTGTGTTACGGACATCAGACAATATAGAAATCACAAATATAATACTTAAATACATAATTAAATATGACCCAAACATAGAACAAACACAACCTTCAACATATAATGAATGCGCCATCGGGCCCCGATAATTATTTCTTAGCTAGGACCAGCTTTGAAACTATCACTTTTAGTGTCCTAGACACAAGATTTACAATTAATCTATTTAGAAGATGAGTAACATGCTTTTGCTCGTGTCAGATAACTATTGTTCCTGCAATGTTCGTCTGACTCGCAGTCTCTTGTTTGACACAGGTAGCAACTACCCAGAAGTCATTAGACTTGGCCCGAATTTTCCTTTTAAGATTTCAGTGGATCGGGTTTGAACGTCATAATAGAAATATATTCGCAGCTTATGTCATCCACCTAGGTGTAATGTTATTATTAGTTCATTAAATGTCAGTTAGGCAGAGCCACCGCCTATGGAGAACAAAAGAAGTATTGCGTTGTAAACGTAGCACTTGTTACATATGCTGCAATATATTTCTTTTTCAACATCTATTTTGTTGTAGTCTAATAAAGGGTCCTCTAGAACTTTATGTCTATTGCATTGTGATCATGAATCTATTATTGGGTCATTAAGTTCAGTTATTTCTTATTTCATTGAAGTAATGCTTCATTACTTACTTATTACATTTTTTATTTTACAGTGTACTTTAACTTTAAAGTTCACACCAATTACTCTTTGCAATATCTTGTCAGATCTCCGTTTGAAGGGATTATGAATTATGCAATACTTTTCCAACACAAGCTAGGGAGGCCCGCTGTCATTAGGGAAGAGTTACGAGAAAGGATGGAGAACAGGCTAAAATAAATCAACATATTTACTGCATCCATAGGAATGGAAGACGTGGAAAGCCCTAGGTTGAATTCTCTTTTATGTGAGAGTTAAAGTGGCGTAATGTTACCTTCGGTATAGGTACTTCAGATAATGTTATGGCTTAATTTTCTGAAGGCACAGTAGACATCTAGCAATTCTAAAAACATACAAATCGAACAAAATAATAATTATATATTCAAAAACAAACTTTTTAAATATCATCGGATTATATAAATGGCGCAACTAAAAATATATGCCTCAAATTTGTCACCAAAATCAAGCCTTGCTATCAATATTTAAAACAATACTGAGGTTTGTCAAACTAAAAGATTTTAAATCGTTACTCTACATTGTATTCTATCATTTAAAATTGTATTTAATAATTGCAGACAATTTCGAATCGGGTTTCATTATCAGGCCTATCTAATTGCTTACAAACCCTTTAAACGAAAAAAACTGTAAAAATATTCCCCTTTTATTTTCAATGATCTGATGGAGCAGGCCGGCTTTGTACGGATTGTTTATACAAAAAACTACTAGGTATGATTAAAATATCTGGCTGTGAAAAAAAAACTATTTCAATTTAAAATATTTTACAAGCCTTTATCAGTAAATGGTCTGTGCGATGTTTTTAAAATATAAACTTAAATGCAAATTTCTTTTATTTATTAACCGACTTCAAAAACGGAGGAAGTTCTCAATTAAGCTAGTATCTACGAGAATATATCCTTGTAGATAAGACTTCGTGTCTGGATTTTATTGTATCTGTGTCGGATTTGGTTCACAACCTGATAAATGGTAAACGTGTGAACAAAATCGCGAGCATAAACTAATAGGGTATAATGTTTAAAACTTCATAAAAAGATACAACCAGACTTATTTAAAAACAGTTTCAGGTCATGAGTTATCAATTGAACTTTTTTAGTCAAAATAATTGAACTTTGACCTGATTCTAACATAACTACATAGTTTGTCATGGAACTTTTTATAGCCCGTATCAAAGGTAAACAATACACAGAAAGAAGTGTAACTCGAAACGGAGTGTTTTCGCAAGTTTGGTAAGAAGTTATTACGGGCGGGCGGGGAGGGGCGCGGGCGGGCCTGCGCGGCGGGGGAATAATCGATACCCCATAGAACATAAGTAGGGTGGACATACGGGATGGATTATAGCGTTTTTGGCGCGAAAACTGCAGATATCGACGCCATTAAATTTGTTTTCTAACTCTTACATTTCTTGACAGCACATCATAGACATTTTTTTTTATTTATTATATGCTGCTTTGATTTCTTTAAAGTTTCATTCCCATATTCGATTTGTAAACCTAATTTGAATTGTACATAAGCTCTACGAAAAAAATTGCACTGTTTTCTTTGTTCTTTGTTATTATTTCTGTGTAGTTACCGAACTCCTTGGCTTTTTCTATGTATTAATTAAAGCGTTTCAATATTTTTTATATTTATTTAGACGACATTTAATACAGTGATATCACAATACAAACTTGAGCTTACTCACTATAAATCCGTTATTTTGCATTAGGCGAATAAAAATACAGCTGCTCTGGTAGCAAATGTAACGTGATACGTATATCCAAACAACGCATCTCCATTCCACGGAATTCCTAAAATTAACTTCCGAATAGAGTTCTTATTAATTAAAACCACGTATAATATACTTTATGGGACTGGACTTTATGGGTCTCATCTTACATTATATTCATATTTTATAAGTACTGAGTATCTCAAAGGCTTTTGAGTAGTATGTACCTACGAGAGTAGTTAGTCAAAATAGTGTATAATATTAAAACAGTTCATAATATTAATATTTCGTATTAATCAAGTAAGGGAGCTAAGAACAAAGACATCGGAATTGACTGGTAACAAAAACCAGATTTTAGTATAAAAAAATCAATTGTTCTCTAAACGTCGTACAGTATGCACATTCCATTAAAGTTTGGTGAGCGCATTTAAGAAATCGTCAATTGTCATTTATGCCAGCCGTTCGGTTGGAACATGTTACGATAAGGTAGTGGTTTGTGACAGACACGCTAGATACGCTGAGACTGCGACACTGCAGTTTTTACTGCAATTTTGCCTATTTTGACTTAGTATTCTATCTCTGGAGTGTTCTTTATAAACTGTTGCTGCAAGATATCGGAATATTAGTTTCTTTTTCATGAATATACGGGAACAATAATTTTGTTACTAGTCTCTGTATGTCTTTAAAATATGCGTTTGGTATATCTTTAAATTAGTCTCAGTTTTCATTAATTATAGTACTTATTGTAAATGACGGGAAACCCGCTAGACAGAAAATAATGCGATAACAGTGGGAAATTGTGGAATGTGATGCAATTATATATGACATTTAAGACTAGATTTTATCATCATTTGAAAGGTTAATTTGACAGTATATATAAATTAATTTTAAATGAGGTAATGTATACTATTTTACAGTTCGTTTTGTTCAGTGGCTTTATAAGACTAACCATTCAGGTGTTGATATTAATGCACACGAGATATTTGAAGAATATCATTAGGATTACATAAAAATCTGTCATTATTTGTATATTTATTTAATTATCGTATTATTGTTTCATTATTTTTTAAGGAGTTTTTACCACAAGTGTGTATTTATACACATATATCTCAAAAATACATATGTGTATAAATGCACAATAAAAAAATTAAAATTAAGCACACAATAAACGAAAATTATTATAATCGGTTCAATAATTCAGAAGTTCATTCCGGAGAAAGGCAATATGTGAATGATTAATATATATATATATATATATATGTGTGTGTGTGTGTGTGTGTGTGTAAGTGTGTGTGTGAGTGATATATATAAAGTGGTCAAACAGAAATGAATTATTGATTGAATTTAAAGTGTTTACATATGTGTGTACCAAGAGTTACGTTCACAAATTCTGGTTAATATAATAGATAAATAATAAATACAGTTTACAGCATCATTAAATAAGCAACATCGAACCAACCAACAGAACTGTTACACTCATTACAGACAGTAAGTAATATTTTTAATGTAATTTGAGTTCATACCAAATGAAAGTTTATTTCAACACTTTAGACAGAACAAGTTTACATCGACAGTGATTACTAACGAAACAAAAATGCCTTTTAGAAAAGATTTTTATTTTAACAATTAAATAATAATTAGAACATTGAAATTATATTATCTGTATAAGTGAACGAATGTGATATGCATGATAAAATTACTTATTCAAATAATGGCTCAATCACAAATCTAAAAATTGAACAGTAAACCATAGCGTCGTGTTAATTTTCTAAGAAACTTTTTAAGGCTTGTATTCATAAAGATATGCGCCCTCATCATACTAACCTATAAATGTAAACAAAAACTTAAATGTAATTTGAGTCACTGATACATAAAACATTAAACAGGCATTTAAAACATCCAGATTGCAGATCCGACAATATACTGGGAAACGTTCCATTTTCTAATTTGTTTATCTTGTATTTATGCAACAGGGACTCCCTCTTGCTGGAATTTAACGTATTCTTATAGCATGTGCTAGACGTCATCCACACTACCACAAACATCACAAAGAGGAGATTCTTATGGCTTCATAATTGAAAACCAAGATACACATTGCTGAATAAAAATAGAAAATTTAAAAAAATATATATATGAAATTAGTTTTAATAAAAAAGTAACAACAATTTGTTATTCTAACAAACATAATAACGTTGACTAAACCCATACAAAACCGAATAATATAAATACTCTTATTTGAAAGCGAAATAATTGTCTTAAAAATATATATATAAACTAACAATATTTAATGTATAGCACGTCCAGCATAACTTACACTTTCCGTTAAAACATCATTAACAAAAATACCTACCTCAACAGCACGTTACATCTTTATGTTTACATCTTTATGTATTCTTATAATGCTTTCCTGATAAGAATTAAATATCAATAAGATATTATATAGAATCATCATGATATCAACCGATGAACATCCACTGTTAGATATATGGGCCTCCCTAAGAAAGAGGGAATTTTACCCTTAATTGCAGCGCTAGGCAAGCGTAGCAGTCTCAGTTGCCCTTCCCTATGCAATAGAGCTACGCTGCTTCGGGTGGATAAACCACGACAGTATCTAAAATTAACTAATTATAATAAATTTTGTAGTGAGTTTACTTGCTTAACTTCTTAGACTTAAATACTTATAGTTTGTATCCATCACATTTTGAACAAAGTTGTCGTGTGTTGAGAGGCCCAAACTCCTCAGTAACACATTCTGCAAAATTCACATTTCCTTTTGCTCTATTTTATGTTTTCAAAACACATGTTACAGTTCTATAGATACTTACCTACATCGTCTTTTTTATCCGTTACTTATTGTATTTTTCTTTGTAAATCCCCTTTTTTCTCGTTTGCTAGCAACATTCTTATTCTTTATAAGCCTATGTTATTATATTTTATTATTTTATTCAATTTTAGTATAGTTTCAGTTGTTTTTGTGTTTCTTAAAAATATTTGAATATAAACTATTAACCCTCATACAGCCTATCAACGCCCTTATCTCTTGAAAGAAGGCGTAATAACAGAAATAGTACCTTCTTTTACCTCCTCATATATTTATTTATTTAACTTTTAGCACATCAAATACACAAAGTAAACATGGCGGACTTAATACCCAAAGGTATTTTTCACACATAATTATAAATAAATTGATAAAATTATCAATTAAATAGAAATAAAAGGTAACTACGAGTACAATGTCATGAATCAAATATTACAGTTTTTGTAAGAATCAAAATTAAGTATTAAACAGCTGCCAAAACTCGTCACTATAAACTTTTTCACGTCACCCCGATAACCCTTTGTTTACAATCCGCTTCTGTTTCCACGCTGTTTGCAGGAATCCACTGTAAAACTGCGGATTAGTTTTTTCTTTGTATATTGCAGCCCTGCGACGCGTGCAAGTGTGCAATGAAGTTGTACCTTTTGTTTCTCCATTAAATTGAAACAATTAATCTACTTCTGTTTCAATACTATTTATTTATTAATACTTTGAATAACACTTTTATATTTTGATTTTTTTATATGATATTTGTGTGTGCACTGTGTCTGGGTGTTAAAAAAAATTATAAAAAAATATATTTGTGATTATTCTATTATCCAATGTCCGTAACAAAAATGCTGTAAGTGACTTACTTCGGTGTCAGATGAGTAAGAGATGTTTGTGAATATTATTATGTTTTGCACATACAATATATCTTCATCTCATCTCATCAACCATTGCAATACCATTGCTGGACATAGACTACCCCAAGAAAGAGGGAATGTTGCCCTTAATTGCCGCGCTGGGCAAGCGTGCTGGCAATCGCAGAGCGTAGCTTCACTCTGGGGATGCTGCTACACAATCCCGTCCTGTGCATTAGAGCTACACTGTTTCGGATCGATATATTGCCATCTGTCAATTCAGGGGAAGGTACTATTCTACTCTGCCAGTACCACACGCCAATATATCTTATTCAAATTAAAATGTTTAACTTAATACAACATAACTTTAGAAAAACTGCAGTAAATTGAATATTTTTTATGTCATGTTTTCAATTGCCAGGACCAGGTTTATGCGGTAACTAAAGTTAGGGACTGAAAAAATTCCCACGGAACAAGATCAACAGGATATAATTTTATTATGTTCGGACGAAGTCGGACAGGCCGCTTGTAGTATTTTACATGCAAACATGTCTGTCTGTTTTCACAACTATAGCTGGAAGGGTTTTAATATAATTTAACACATGGAATACCTGAAAAGATTCCGCGGGATCTCTACCGGGCTCCCGGACGATAAAACTTGAAATCCATGCAAACAAAGTCGCGGGCAGAAAGCTGGCGAACTATATACTTTCTATTTACTTGTACTTGTATGACAAAGAAACATCAATCGATAATCGCAAATGAGACAGATATTAAAATCGTCGCTTTAGATGCAAAATGGTTTGTAATTCCAGATAGAACAGGCCTAGAAAGTTCTAAGAATTTCTGGGTCTGGAAGTTAGGTATGACAAGTCCCTGACGTAAATTGTAAAATTAGGACCAACGACGTCGACTTACAAATATCTTATTTGTGGCTCGGATGGTCTTGCATGCGTATATTTTTTTTTAATTATTAGACCAGATCGAAAAGCAAGTTTGCAGACCATGTGATTTTAAGCGTATCAGCAGTCTACAGACACTCGTAATATCACAATGATATCACTAGCGCGTTGTTAACCTTGCGACTTGAAGATATTATGTACCCAGTAATTTCACTGCCTTTCTCACCATTCAAACCGGAACACAGCAATTCTAACACTGGTATTTGGTGGTAGAATAGACTAGAGTGAGGTACCAATGCTGACGACCAATACATGAGGTCTACCTCATGATGCGAATCTCATCATAGTAGCCGCCGACGTCTAATACGGAATTTTGATCAATATTACCGCGCTAGGCAGGCGACATTTTCTTTTCCGGGTGAATACCGCCATCTGTTGGTTCTGGTACCTCAGTCACCTCTAACACCTAGAACAGAGAGAGAGGAGGCGACACGCTACTGGTATCTTTGTGATGACACGAGCGTCTGTAAGCTGCGGTCACGTTTACGACCAAGCGGACTGTATGCTTGTTTGATGACTTCATATTATAAAAAAGGTACTATTTAATATATCAGTACTCTACGGCAATCTGTTAAGCCCTTTCGCCTATTTCTGTTTCGAGTTGTAGTGTTCCAGTTTCAAGAAAGAGAGGTGAGTAATCAATGAGACATATATCTTAGCATTCTTAGGTCGAAACGTTGCGGATTTATTTTAGAGCGATTAGGAAACAGGACTTAAAAATAATAATCATCCCAGTTGAGTTTAAGTAGGTATCATATGATGGAAATATCGCGTTCACCGCAGGCATTGAGCGAAGCGGTGCTACACAACAGCGCGCAGTGTCACCACAAATATAAAATATAGAGTTGGCTATCCACTAACAATAATTACCAGTAGTCCACCGTGTCACAGTGGTACGATATGTATGGGGTGGATCACCTGTATACTATTATTAGTGGTGTCGCCGACTGCATGCGCGATGCAAGCCCGGGGTCGGCGAACTCTAGGGGTGGAATCACTCCGCTATTGTCATTCTCAATGTTCCCGGGAAGTGCGTCGATAGGATATATTAATGTTTTTGTATAACATATCATAATGATTATTCGTTAAATGGACGGATAACTTCCTATACTAACTAAAATATTTATTAAAAATGCAAAAAATTGTGACTGTTCGTAATTTTTTTACGGCTTAACCTTAGAGAATGACAGAATAAAGCTAATTACAAAATATTTGTTCAAAATACGAAACTGTTAATAAAGAATACAATATTTTACATACTTGGAGATAAATAAACATCAGACGAAGAAAAGTAAATTGTACTGTCAAAATTGAAAAACATTAAAAGTTAAGAAGCATTATACCAATACAAACTTAATTAATTAGTTTTACTCAAAAGATAGGTAATCTTTTAAGTAAAACTAAATAATTAAGTTTTTGCATTTACATGAGGTAGACCTTATACAAAGGTCGCCTGGGTCAAAGGTTTTTACCGCTAAAGAGAGGCATGGCTGTGCTTAGGTTCAAAAGAAACAGTGAAATTACAGGGTAATGTGACAAATTTACTTTAAGTCACAAGGTAGACAACGCGCTAGTGATACCTTGCAGTGACGCTTACTATCACACGGACTGTATGCATTTTTGCCGACCCGGACTAAGAAAAAAAACTAACATAAATAGGACAAATTAGATTGGTTGTTTGGTACGATTTAATTCAACGTCTCTTTGACCGATTTTTATCGTTCTTTGACCAATAGAAAGAAACATTTTTACCAAGTAACATAACCTTATTTTTTATTTAATCTGAGAACACTATCTAGTATTGAATATATGGAGACAAGAATTGTACTTTTGTACGTTTGTAACCAATAAACTCAAATACTTCCAATCTAATTTGAATAATTATTTCAGTAATTTAAAATTACATTATCAGCAAGTAACATAAGCTAATTTTTTTAGAGGAAACGGAAACACGTATATGAAACCGTGGGGCCCTGCTAGTCGTGTTATATTATACGTCATAACTTCGATTTCTTGTTTCCCTAATAGTTAGTGGCGCCATACAGTGATTGCGGAAGTGAATTAAACTAAATTTAGACGTTAAATGTACTAGAGCGATTTGAGATCGGATTTTATTACGGAACATCTCTGAGGTTCTACCAATAACTACGTCTTCTACTTTTATACCGTAACTTCTAGAGTAGGTACTAGAGTATGTGTACATATTCTGGACTGTTCGTAAGTGCATGTATTAAGGCGACGGCTGACTAAATACATGGAATAGAGTTGTATAGTACCATTAATACTTTTTTAAAATAATAAGTATATATAGTAGGTGTGACTCTTCATTTTAATTTATTTTGCTCAGAAACTACCGCTGATTAACTCAAATCGAATCAAAATACGGAAATGTGTTACGAAAATTACACATATTTTAAGAGAGCGCGATAAGTTTTATTTGTATACTTTTATAAACTAGTATCTCGATTTATATTGATATTATATATATATATAATCAATATATATATATTAGACTAACACAACGTCTCAAATACCGTGATAATCTGCCTAAAGCATTTATAAATATTTTACAGCCAGACGACCACGACACACAATACAGAATCACTACCATTTAGAACAATATAATGAACATTATTGCCTCTAAATAAATAACAATACTGCTTAAGTTCGGTGACACATGATCGATCGAACGATAACCGATTGTCAACAGATGTAAAGTCAAATTAGGCTCACGGTTCGCGTGCGATTCCAAAAGGCGGGCCTACTAACGAACCGCAGTAAGCAGGATTGTTCTTGGCTATTTTCGGTATCAATTTTGTCAATTTGCGGAACCAAAATCCTTTTTGTCTATTTCATGAAATTCTTATTTTACTTGACATTTTGTCAGACAAATTCATTAGTTTGGTTTCAAGACTTGTGAAGCGTACGTTTTCTATGATTTTCCGTCTTGTGTTAAAGGTCAAAGTTGAATATCTGAAGGAACCCTTCTCTAAGGTCCTGTCTAAGGTTAGACAGCTTTATATGACAAAATTAAATTTATATCGGGTTTTATTACTTTAATACTCGATATCTATTGTTTTGAATTATGAGGTGTTACTTATAAGATTCTTTTCTTGTGTAAATATGAGAAAAGGTTGTGATTCTACATTCAACAAAACTCAAAACCATTTTTGTTATGGTAAAATAATACTACTTTTAAATTTAAACTTAAAATATACGATTTGAGTAGAATATGCAGCCCTAAGTCACTTTTCCACGCGGACGAAGTCGAATGCACAGCTATATTCTATTATTAGTTCCTATATCTAATCTTCGATCCCAAATAGACTATCTACGCGACTTTTGTTAATAAAGCATAAGGTATTAAAAATTCATAAGGTAGCCTAAACTACATTCAAAGTTTTTACCCTCTATGCATAGACCACTACACTAATCACGACCTTAAAACGTCATAATGTTTTTAGTTCCAACGCGACTTTATTCTAAGATTCAAAGAGATTGTGTACTAAAAACAAAAGATTTCATTCTAATATCCAAAAAGATTTAATTCTAAGATCATGGAACTACTGACGATGACAAACTGAGGTCATTGACCCAGACTCATTGCATGCACCCGGCCCGCCACATGCCCCCGATGCGACATCGGCTATAATTTAGCACCCAACTATAGGGGACGGCCGGCACCAAAAAAATATTGCCTGCGGTTTCGCTTTGTCATCGATTACGCAACTTATTGAACTTGAATTTTATCTTTATTTTGTGCTTCATTCAATATTGTATATGGGTGGTACGCTCTGTCACCTATTGTAGGGTAAATCACGGAAACGACTAAATGAATCTGAGCATAGAGAAAGTCCGTCTAGATTCCATGTTAGTTTATGACCAACCAAAGACAATTACAATAATCAACAGTACCCAGTTGATTGTAATTATTTCAAAGGTGTTATAAGTATTATAAGGATAGTTATTTCTGTCGTTTTATTGCTTTGTAGTTGGAAATCGTTTTGCTACTTTTATTTTAGAAAATACGTTTCCGATTATGGTCTGGTATGTAAATATACATCATAGTATTTTAAATAATATATTAGTTTATGTACTGTAATATAGTAAGCATTATACAAACATTATTACAATCCTTGTAAATGTTTTTTTCATTACGAGTTACGAAAATTACACATATTTTAAGAAAGCGCGATAAGTTTTATTTGTATACTTTTATAAACTAGTGTCTCGATTTATATTGATTGGGAAAGTCTACTTAAGCAGTTTACTAGTTTCTTCCGCCCAACTACAGCGTTCGCATTGCTGTGTTCCCGTTTGAACGTTGAGGGAGGCGGTCAAATTACTCGGTAATGCGATATAATATCTTCAAGTCGCGAGGTTTGTCGACGTGCTATTGATATCCCGGTAAGCTTGTTGATTACCTTAGGCACAGTATGAAAGAATTTAGAAATTAAAATAATCTAATATGACTCCCATAGATATATTAAATTTGGAAGTCTCTAAGTCCGTCAAGTGTTACAATTATAACATATTAATAGTAAGTATATGGTAAGTATATCGATCACGACGACGCTCCAGTCAAGATTTGTAAGGGTGTATTTCTTAGGCACGCGAAGAGAATCCGACTCATTCAATATTAGTGTATCTCAAACTAGTTTGTTAATATTTATTGTTGAAGTTCGATTATCCGAATTGACATTGTTATTTTTAAACACTTTTCAAAATATTAATTATTTAACACAGTATTTATATTTAAAAGAAAGTATAATCGCACGTTCCATTGTTTCAAATCCACATGTCTGGAGATGGGCATTTACATATATTTCTAGATTTATGCTTATCAAAGTCACAACAAATACAGTAATAATTACTGCTTATGTAGGAATTAATTCTTAGTTAGTTTAATTATTCTTAGTTCAAGAAATAGTTGGAGAATAATGTAAGTAGGTATTATCTTAATATTTTATTATTATTTTTATACTTGAATTAATATGAAATTAATAACTTAAAATCATTTCGAATTCTATTTAATTATGTTTTTTCGGCATTATAAAATTAACTAATAACTTAAAGTTGGTATCATAGAATTGTTAATAGTATGGCACCGCTAGGTAGCCTCTATTACGTACGGAATGTAGTTTTACTTCTGTTACAATTCAAACATCACTATTTTACCGTTCCATAAAAACTTACAAAACGTAACCAAGCTCTTTCTTCTTGGCATAACGCATTAGTTCCTTTGCCTACACATATTACCATTTTTTAAGGAGCACTAGTAAGTTTGTCATAATAAAAAGCGGACAGTATAGTATGTACAAATAATGACTTTTATTGCAAGGTAGTAAAGTCGACTTTACAAGTTGCTAAGGTCAGCTTATGATGGCACGACACCACTTTGGTGGCCAGTGATGGGATGAGTCATATCACCGCCGACTTGCATTCTTCACTGGCCGTATCCGTTTCAAAGTTTTGTTTTTTCACAGACTTCTGTTGACGCGCCTAATAGTTCCTTTGTTTAAAATTGTCTATCATTTGATCGTATACATTTTGACTTCCTATTTCCGGTTATATTTTTAAGATTATAACAACACGTCAATTATACTACTATGCTCCTTTAAATATAATTTGACTACAGAGAGACAGATGTCAATGTAGCACGTCGGACGAGTTATAATTATCGGCATTACGGTGTTTCGCACCATAAGTTGTTATTAATATTGTTTACTATACAAAGGCTTCACATTTAAAGCATATTATGTAATATTAACCTAATAATAAGGCGAAATACCATTTTGGTAAATATAAAACACGCTAGTTTGACGGGTGTCATTATAATCAAGGTATATATAGCACCTGTGAAGATGATCACTTGGCGTATGTGTTAGTTAGATTTTTTTATGTGTACATATTAATTTTAACAATTAAAAGAATATTATGCCCATAATTCCCACGTTGGTTAGAGGCGTGTTGGTTATTGCAATACGTAGCTTTGCGACAGGGATGCTGCTGCCCATTCCCCCCTTGTTACATCTGAATTACTCTGTATCGGATGCTTACGCTGTACGTCAGTCGCTTCTTATACAGACACCTGGTACAGAGGAAGCTACTATACTAATCTGTCAGAACTGAGAAAATAAATGTTAATTAAGCCATTATTTTCTTATGTAATTAATTAGTTTCCACTCGTCCAATCGTCGACACTCAATTATTTACCTAAATCTATCCATGAGTTTGACTTCTGATGAATTTGGCTTACTGAGAAATGTGTTTACTTACAAAGGCGATTTCACCTGAATAAGTTATAAAGATCGGAGCCAATCATTGTATATATCAGATAAATTGTATATATAAAAAACGAGACGCTTTACGCTATTTGAATGATTACGTCTAATAAACAATTTTTTTATGTTAATTTCTGTAAATACATGTTCGTTCACATTTCTACCGCGTACCAGTGGTTAAGAGCGCTGATTAAGACGTAAGAAGTGCGGGTTCTATTTCTGGCGTGGCGCAAATAATTTTTTTTGAATCTGGGCGTTTTTATTATCTGCGTTCTTTTATTTTTTCAGAAAACAAGTTTTTTTTTTGTTTTGAGCCTTTACAATTTATATGATGAAGTATCATGGTTATATTGCCTATTTTAATTATTTATAGTATAATACACGAGGATCGTAAGGTTTATGCATAATACTATCCCTATTCACAACCCCTCGTAGACCTTACATCGCGTTTAGCGCTATCTTTGCCGGCACTAGAAGTTTATGTCCTCCCTTAAGTTCTCGCTATCCACATGCCAAATTTCATCAAAATCGGTCAACAGGTGATGCCGTGAGAGCGTAACAAATAGACAGATAGACTTCCGCATTTTTGAAGTTTATTTTGAGTTTAAGTATTGTTTCTGGAAAAAAATATATTTTGATTTTTTTACATGAATAGATAACATAATATGTTGTGTGAAGTGTGA
The DNA here is from genome assembly GCA_020976665.1 of Heortia vitessoides. Lineage (NCBI taxonomy): Eukaryota > Metazoa > Arthropoda > Insecta > Lepidoptera > Crambidae > Heortia > Heortia vitessoides. Next base: position 5,880,272 of record JACJUM010002929.1, read on the forward strand.
GCAATACATAGAAAACAGGTGTCATTTTGTTTAAACGATTTTAAAACAACCTATTACCTATCACAACATTTCAACGACAAACCCAAACGTATAGACTCAAGAAAATAAACCTTAAACATAAAATTATTAAGCTTAATTTAGGATGGAACGTGAACCCTAGTAAAATAACCAGGAGCCTATTGTTGCTTACGCAAAGATGTAATCTCTTATTTTATTATTACTGGCTGGAAAGGGACGCAGGGCTAACTGAGCGTACATTTGAAATAGAACTCTATTGCACACTAATAAATCTTCTTTTTTATCGGACTGACTGTCGAGTTTGAAAATATTTACTGCTACGAGAACTGACTACCACATGTGTTGCTTTTTTATACTTTAGTATTACTTGTGCGATGCACTCTGACTTACAAGGGAAAATGTTTATCTAAATGGCAAGCGTTAATGTTGTTGAAATTAACACTAATTGACTAATGATATTTAATTCATAGCATTGTTACTCATCTGTGTGTGTGTGTGTAGGTACTGAAAGTGCGATATGAATGCTTTCTTTTGTATAAATGATGATACTAATTCAATTAAGTGATACGTTTATAAGTAAAATTAATTACGCGATATGTTGTTTTCTTATTTAAAAATTACAAGAGTACTGCAATTACTTACAAGGTTATATGCTTTATAATATGTTGAAATATAAATTTAAGAGTATATGAATGCAAGAAAAAAAAATCTTGTCTCAGGCAAGCCTAACGGTTCTTGGACAAGTTAATTTGCAAGATTTTTTTCTAGTTCATAGTATATAAGTATTTATTACTAGTAGTATTAAAAAGAATAATGGGTATAATGAGTTAAAGTAGTATTGATTGATACCAACATATATAATGTACTGATAATATTTTAATATTGATCTCCTGTTAAAAACAACATTAATAACACATTTCTTTCTTTACTTATTTCACAGACGCTAAATTAAATCGAAATTACAAAATCAAGCTTCACAATATTAGTATATTAAAAACCGCAAAATGAAACTCGCCTAACGCCATCTAGTTAGTATCAGCGTAAACAGTTCACAAAGCAGCTTACTATCGAGCTTCGTAACTGCAAAGACGTCTTTCGACATTATATTAGACAGTGTATCCAAACCTATTAATATGAAAATATATATATTACTTATACAGTAATTTGTATTTGCATTAATTTAGGAAATACGTGAAACATTAATTTTTGATAAAGATTATTACAGTTTTATAGATTATGTTAATGATGAAACTGTTTGGGATTTAATTAAATTGCTTTAACTTCGACTTTTAACAGAAGGTTTGGTTAGTGCCGAGACCTTTAAAGGTTCCAATAACACTGGGTGTTAATGGAACCTTTATCACTCGGCTTGCGTAATGAATCTGCAGACTAGTCTAAAAGTACGCTACTCAATTAGCTTCTTGTTTAAATGACTCTAATAAGGTCATCATCGTTTGAGTAATTGATTGTAATTAGTAAACATGAATTTATAGAAAATATATTTTTTGTTTTAATGATTTGAAAGTGCCTATGATAAGCTTATCCGTATACAGATATATTTTTAATTGACTTCAAATTTGATTATAGTTTTAATATCTAAAGTACAGTTGCATTTAACAGTTCTATACGAATACAAAACCGCTGCTAATGATATACTCATTAATAATATCAACAGTTCGTTAAATTATTCCACAAACAAAACCGCATTTACCGATAAGCAATACATTTGTAAATAATAACCGGCTATGTGAACTTACGCAATATTGAAACCGACCCCTTTGTGTTATAATTCAAAAGTTACTAGCTCTTTGGAAAGCAGGGGTGACCGGCTGTATTGTTGGATCGCTCGATAACTTTTAAAACGCTCTTTACTTGTCATTTGCTTCTGTTGTTAGTGTTAAAACAATAGAGAGAAGTTACGTAACAGACACAACATTACGTTTTTAATATGTCCATCCCACGGGAGCATTATTCGACCCATCAGTGTCATTCAAGCGTTTTGCTAATACAATAAAACCTTTTTAACACTTCAAATGATTACGGTTAATACGATTAATATGCTAAGTCAATGTTTAAGTCAGACTTGAGATTTTTGTTTATTTTTTTTAAGTAATATCATTTGATCTCCAACTCCAAGGTAAGTAGTGAAGTTATATCAAAAGCCTTCTAAATACTTGTGAATTTCTTTTATTATTATTTTTTTCATAAATATAAACAAATAGATGATACATTCCTAATCGATATCAAATAAGAGAGAGCATATTAAGTAAAAATTGTATTAAGTACAATGGAACAAGTGCAAGAACAATCCACCAGACTGTACGCGGTCGGGTGGATATACCGCCATCTGTCAGTTCCGGTACAGTCATTCGCCTCTTACGACACCTGGCACAGGGGGAAGTACTGCATTACTAGACCGGTACCCCACGGCACAATTGATTTTTTTAATCTTACTAACTTTTTTCTTCCTTTCAATATGTTTGTAAATCTTTAAGTTTTTTTTGTACATTTTATGTTGTTCTGTTAGTCCATGCTTTCTTAATGTCAGAAAAAAGGGTTATTACAGCATTCGGATATTTTCTAATAATGTATGCTGATTTTTTTATGATGTAATATTGTCTCATATCTATCTGATTTTGTTCTTAGATTTCACTACTATTTCTATGACTTTGTAGGCTTGTTTCTATTTGAAAACATATGCTTATCTATTTGTCTATTTTTGTTTTTCGTTCGTTGTAGTGAACTGATCGTTTTTAATTATTGGTTATTATTTTTTCCAGTACTGTGCTGTTATATTTTACTTTCTGATAATGTTAATGGGTACCCACGTTGGCTGGTGACACTACATATATTTACTTCTTGCACGCACATGCCATAGCAGCTTTTAATTTAGACAACACAAACCTGAATTTGGACCAGGTGTCGTAAGAGGCGACTAAGGTACCAGAACCGACATATGGTGGTATATCCGCATCCGAAACAGTGCAGCTCAAATGCACAGGGCGGGGATGGGCAGCAGCATCCCTGTCTCGACAGCTGCGCTCTATGATTGCAAACATGCTTGCCCTGTATGGCAATTATAGGCAAAAACATCTTATTTTGGAGAAGTCTCTCTCTCGCCTACGTCAGAAGAGCAGTGGCCTTCCAATGGCTAGTATGATGATGATGAATTGTTGCATTGTTTCTAGTGTATGTTCTTGCTACCTTGTTTTGAAATCGGTCCAGCGTTGCTTGTGTTTATTCGTTACAAACCTACGAAACGACAAAACTTGCATTCCATATTAAGAAAGGATCTTAATTTTAATAGTATGTTCTTCTTGACTTTGTTATAAAATAATTTCTAAAATCAAATAAGTTGTTTTTGAGTTAAATTGTAACAAATTAACAAAAAAATAATGTTTCCTTGTCAATAAACTCTTAGTAAAGATGCTTGCAACTTTTACAACAAACGCAAGAGTGTCTAGCGCATTGCCATGGCCTTTTTAGCAAAATTCCAAGCTTTTATCTGCTATTAAACTAGAATATAGCAATGCGAGACATTACAATCATTAAAAACGGGCCCAATGACGCAGATGGTAGTGATCCTGTCTTGTGCCCCAAGGTCGTGGGTTGTATCCCCGCCCAAGATAAATATTTATATGATGATATTTATGTTTGTTCAGTATCTCGGCGTTAAATATATGTATTTAAGTAGTATATTCGTGACTCCTCAGTTGATGTGCTTTTAGCGACTTATTACGGAATCATGTCAATGTATGAGAATTTGTGGGAATTCATTAATTTATAAAAAGTACCTGTTAACATTAAATAGTTCAGGACGTGAGACAAAACTACTTGTTTTGTATTTAAATATTTAATCACTTGGAGAGGCCAATTACCAACATCGTCATGTAGATGATATGATGATAAGTAACCATAATCAGAGTTGATGGTATAATCAATTGGAACCAACTCGTAATCAGGTTACATCAATTGGATACAAGTCGTAAGCACACACAAGGAGCCACGCCGGGAATTTCATTAAAAAATCAAAAGTGCGTTCACGTATCGTCTCGTTACAATTTATGTGAATATACCTCGGAGAATGAGATGCCGTTAAATATATCGCATGCCGCAAGATTGTGGCGCGGCGTGAGGACGCTTCGTTTGTGTCTAATGGAATACTTGATGCTGCTCATTGAACTGCCGCCGTAAAGAACCTTAAAACTTAACTTGTTTTCCGTTTTTATTAACGCTAACAATAATTCTGGCTATCAGCCCTCTGTCGCTTCGTAGGTATGTGTGTCTATCAACACTGCATTGTATAAAAGCAGGTGTCTGTCCCTTTGTGTGTATCTTTAAAACCACGCAAAAGATTTTGATGCTTTAAATAGATAGAGAGATTAAAGATGACGGTTTATATGTATAATACATGCATAATATAGTAGAGAAACACAGGTAATTTTAGAGTTTTCTAATGTGATGTCGTGAATAAACGATTTATTTGCAGTTACATTGCAAACGCTGGCTAATCAAAATATTTGACACCTTTAAAAAGTTTACAAAAAAGTCAGCGGTGGCATATGTCCATCGCTTAAGGATAAATTACAATAACCATCTTCTATACTCATTGCACCCGTCCGAAGCTAGAGCGGGTCGCTAGTTTCTTTATAAAGTACCTATTTAGCTTTCCGCCTTCGACTACATCGGCGTGTATGTTCGCGTATAATCAATATCATTTCCTAGGATTTATGTTATGTCAAATATCATCGAAATCAAGCAATAGATAATCAAATCCGCCAATATGTTACAGTCAATTTTGAACTCAATGCCGCGCTTTTATAGATTAATATGGATTGCGAAGTTTTGCCAGATTTGGGTTTGTTGAACTGTTGCTGTGTGTACACCGACCAAACCGTGACAAAGGGGTAACATTACTATGCATTATATTATTCTGAAGTTTGACCAATAATATTGTTAAGTTCCATTGAAAGCCATTCAGTACTTTTTGTGTGAAAGTGTAGCAACAAACATTTCTACTCACAAACATTCACATTTATTAGTAGCTGAGAGCAGCGAGTTGTGCCGCACTACTAGAAGAGGTTCTTCATTAATTAGCCGTGTGTATAAAATTATTAAATATTTATATTTATCCATCTTATCTAAAAGATATAAGAAATATATATTTGTCAGAAATATAAATGTATCCCATAATATATGTTTATCACAAAAGTAACCGTTGGATATAAATAATAGACACAAATTATACTCAGGCTTGAAACAGTAATGTGTATCGCACAAATATCACTGGACGGAATTTACAGCCAGTGGCGTACTGCACGTGTATACTGCATATCACATTTCGAACGTCGCAGTGCCGAGTTCTCGTAATCTCCATAGACGGTGGCGCCGCCCAACGAACGTCAAATTGTAAATGTAATGGAACTAAATTTTGAGAATAAATATAATATGGGAATGACACAAATGAACTTGGTTGACAGTCGAACTTGAGTGGAATCTTTTCCAGAATAGCTGTGCCTCTGAACATGACAAATATACAATTTTATATTTTATTTATCAGAGGGAAATTTAAAATAGTAGAATTTATTATGTATTTTCCATATATTTTTACTATACTTTTAAACCCTCTAAGATCCCAAACGCACCACATCAGTTTGCAACTGTTTTGAAGTTAAGCCATATTCAACCTTAATAGACTAGTGAGATACATATGTGATTCATCGACCTCTAGACTTATTCGAACAATGTAATTATGGGTGGTCAATTTTAATATTAATAAACTATACCTAGATAGAAGTTAAATTGGAATTACAGTTAAACCTAATTAAATCTGTAAAAAAATGCAATCTGTTGATCTGTAACCTTGTGCTTAAGAAATAATTGTATGTAAATCGTCCGCTTAGAAAATAAACAATATCAATACTACTGAACAAGCAAGAACCAAAAAATAGGTGCTAGTTTGTTCTTTTTTAACGATTGTTATACCCGATACGAACTTATAATTTATCCGTTCCTAATTGTCAAAAATATATTCGAAGCGAACGGAAACATGTTTCAGTCCGGGAGCCGAGACCTACTGCACAGTGACCGCATATAGCTTGGTTATAAAAATATTTCAAAAAAATTGTCCGTATTTTTTTCTTTAACTTAATGCTGCACATAAATACGAAATTGGTACTTTCACGTCTAATCATGGTTGGTTACTGAATACATCAAATATAACAGCGGACAAAAAAGTTTAAGTTAAATAAGAGTACATACTAATGAAAATAATAAAAATATAAAGTATTGTTACGTTACGTAAGTTGTTGTTGTAAATGTATAGTGGAAAAATGTAATTGAGGATACCACAACTCAACAAAATTACTCGTAGTGGCGTTTTAATTTTTGATCAACGCGGGCCGGCTTATCGAGCAACTTTGCAAATAGCCCGTTCAATGGAATGTGGCGTTGTTTAATCACATAAAGGACGATGCTTTGGGAACGACGGGTAACTGGTGAGGGAGTGACGTTCGTTTTTAACATTGTCCCAATGGGTGCAAAATTATTGAACCAACATCGTTCGGAATATTGGTCTATGTTTAATTTTTTTAAACTACCATCAATCCGCGTTTTCACGCGCGTATTTTTCTTTCCTGTAATAATAAGGGGATAAATTATAGCTTAATATTGTTAGCTGACTACGTAACTGTCTATTAGTGAAAGAATTCCCAAAATCGGTTCAGTAGATTTTGAGCGTATTCATTTTAAAGAAAAGTACAAATATGTTTATCATAAATATTGCGACTATAAATTGAGATATAAACTGTCATCTTACAAGTCGAATCAAACTATTCACAGTAAGCCAAAAAGTATTAAAATCGGTTCAAAAGTTTATAAGTTCATACCGGACAAACACAATGACACGAAATTTTCATATATTTTTTAATCTTAAGTGTGCTTTCATTAAAAATTTCTATCAAAGCTTGTAAAAATACATTTTCAGAGTCTCAGTCAAAACATATATACTTATACTAAACCCAAATTTACTTGACAATACAACTAGGAACCATTTAATCTAAAGTTTAATGTCATCAAGCAATTACTAAGAATTAAGTCACATATTTCTAGCAATGCATCAAATATTTCCCGTAATCGGTCTTGGCAGTAACAGGGAACAACACTTCGAGGGGTTCGCCCCACATCACCCCCAGTCCAGGGTTGCTTCTGCTCGGCTTTAAAGTGTACCACAATAAATAACAAAATATACAGATCAGAAGAATACATACATACCTACGAAATTAAAATATGTGTTTTACCATCAACGTAATACGAATGAGATTTGATTGTTAAAAAAAACCTAATTTAGGCTCTTTGAATCACTCGTGTGTCCAACATACTTTAGGTTAAATTAACCAGGCCCAATTGAACTCTAACGCTTATAGACAAGAAGCAACCTGGAGCTGAATTTTGCATTTAAAAACTTATATTTAAGCCCCTCGTGTTAAAAATGCCAACCCTACCAATAAATGGGAAACATCTCGACAGAACCTCTTAGTATTGTAACCATCCCAAAGAGGTTAAACTAATGTGACAGACACTATTTTTCTGTGGAATTATATAAAACAATAAAAAAGCTATATACTGGGAATTACCGAAAAGAGTAAACTGTTTTAGGGTTCTTTTTAAAAAGTTATCGTTCTTAAGTAGCTTGATATGGATATCCAATGCTTTCTTTTTCTAATTTTCATAAGCTAATTTTTAATGTAAAGTATAGATATATATTTTATTTGCGTATGTAAAACGATTTAGGTACTTATCAAAATCATAGGAAATGAGATGTACCTACATTCGTATACAAACACATAATAACAAAACGATTCAGTCGAATTTTATTCTACAAGAAAGTATATTAATAGTCTTACGTCGTACTTAACCAAAGTTCAAAATCATTCCATCTACTAATCAATCCGACAACATGCTGCTATCTCCCTCTCACTCCTTACACCCCCCGCTCCCATCTTCCAGGAAGCACCCCTCGAAAAATGATTCCTTTTCCGACACTTCTCTGGAAATCCTTGTCTACGTCGCGGCATTGAAGATTATTTCATTATGTTGTAACTTGCTTTTAAATGGAAACTTGGTTCGTAGCTTATCAAAATTTAACAGTTATTCGTGAACTGCTCACATTAGACGCTAAGTTTAAAATTGGTTAAGAATATTTAAGAAATTTGTATGTTCTTGATACTATTAAGCTTTTTCCCGTTAAAGCCGTAACTAAATCTTGTATCGGTGTTTAAAGAAGGAAAACTATTTAAATTATGAAGTAGCTTCTAAGATCCTTCCCAGAAATTTAATTAAATATTAATCCTTGCGAAGAGACTCGTTTCAGAACAGTCAGACAAATTTAAGCAATCTATAACTAGAAGAACTGTTTAATATCATTTGTCCAGAGGTAGGTATACTATAATATACGAAACCGATTTGAATAAATAATTCACTGAGTATCCATCTACTATAGATCAAAAGATGCATAGTCTAGCATATTGGTAGTTCAAGAAATTTATTATTAAAATATAAACCACAAGATTATATGTATGTAGATTCTTGTAGCATTATGAAGCTCGTTGGTCGTGGTTAAATCATAAAGAATTCACGGGCACTTGTATATGTAAGTCGGAAGAAAGATTACATCAATCTCAGGAACAATAACGAGTAGTTTTGTACTAGTTTATTTGAGTTGGTACTAAGTCGATAAATATTGTAGCGTTATAACATTTCCCCTTTACAACAAAGGAAAAAACGAATTGGACATGAACGAATTCGTGAGCAGCACTTACAAACAAAACAGAATGGGGCAAGGTGACGTTCTTAGAATAAATGAGTGAGCTCCCCAATTGTCGTATTAGATAAATTATGATAAATATATTGCATATCTTTGTCCGGGATGAACTTCTAAACTTACAGAACCGATTTTAATATTTTTTCGTTTCCTGTGTACAGTTTGATCCAACTTAAGAAATATGATAGTTTATATATCAATTTATAGTTGCAATATTTTTATTATGACAAACAGGTATATAGTAAGGACAGGCCAACGTCTGACGGGGCAGATAGCACTTATATAAATAATAGCAAAGCTATGCAGAATATATACAATACCAAAGGTTGTGCTATTGCGGTAAAGCGGGGAAAGCCGCGAGTCCTTATCCGTGTAAGTATCGTTTTATTATTTATATTTATTATGTAATCCTAATAGATGGTGAATTAAATTATGTCGAAAGCAACTTTATTATTTATTTTATCATCGTTATCATCATACCAGCTATTGGAAGTCCACTGCTGGACATAAGCCTCTCCAAGAAAGGAGGTATTTTGCCCATAATTGCCGCGCTGGGCAAGCGTGTTGGTAATCGCAGAGCACAGCTTCGTGACGGGGATGCTGCTGCCAATCCCCGCCCTGTGCGTTTGAGCTGCACTGTTTTGGATGGATATATATACCGCCATCTGTCGGTTCTGTTACCTTAGTCGTTACCCCCTTTCCCTAATATGAGTGTAAAATATAGTTTGTGTTACTAACTGATAATATAACTTTTCTTTCGTGAAAAAGTTTTTTAAATCGGTTCAATTTTTATGCTTTATTCGTTACTCGAGATGAGAAAACCGCCCCGACTTTACACAGTTGCAACGAAGACAAAAAATGGTTATATATATATTATTGTAGGTTATCTCTAAGAGATAGACATAGTACGCCAACACGAACTTTTTATAGACCTTATTATGGTGTAAACCTTTCTCTATCTATTAAAAAAACAGCTTTAAAATCTGTTGCGTTGTTTTAAAGACCTAAGCATACCTACACAGACATACAGCGGGGAGTGACTTCGTTTTATACTTTGTAGTGATAAACATATTCACATACATACAATTTTTTCCACTTTGTAATAACAGTGTATATAAACAATTCCAAACAACACGTAAAATATCTAAACTTAATTTAAAAGCTAATTACAGTAATCAAGATTGCTTATAAATAATATAAAGCTGAAAAGTTTGTTTCTTTGTTTCGTTGAACAAGCTTATCTCAGAAGCTACTGGTTCGAACTGAAAAAATATTTTTGTACTGGGCAGTCTATTTACGCAGTAAGGCTTTAGGCTATAAAATATCACGCTGCGATCAATAGGAGCGGTGCATGAATAGAAAATGTTGCTATATAATGCAAATAATGCGAAAAAAGATTCCTTCCTTTTTGAGATTCCGTTGGGTGCGCTGCGTTAACGCTTCGAGTTAAACAATAGACACGTATGATCGATTTGTTTCTCTTTAAAAGTTTTTAATTAAAGCCCTCTTCATTATATGTCTATCTTTTAAGATTTGGTCATTTTAATATTTCTTTAGGTATTTAAATTTAATCGAAATTAGTGCTGCATAGTTGGCAAGGTGTTTTATCAATATGATATTAATCCTTATCTAAATAAATACGTTATTTGTCACAAGTATTTAATCTATATATATATATAAAAGAAGCTGACTGACTGACTGACTGACTGACATCAATACAAGGTATATCCTATATAGGTATATAGATCATATAAAGGGTATAAAGTATAAGGGTTAGAATTTTGGAATTTTGCCCAGGAGTTCCTTTTATCTATTTATATAATAAATCTGCTTGTGATGGATATGAATCGCTTTAACAGCGTAATAACTACTTTTAAGATCATCGTGTGTTAGTATCGACGCTTGTAAGGCTTCCATTGGGACCATCAATGACTGTTAATGTAACATTTATCACTACTAGTCAGTCGTTCTTGTGTCATTTTCTCTCGCAGCTTGCGTAACGAGCTGAATTCGGTGTAAGACCCATCTGGTGCGGGCAGACTATTTTTAGTATCATAAATCTAGTCATTACCTATTTGTAAACGATTATTTAATGACCACATTGGAATATTAGACATTTCATTTGTAATTAATGTATGTAGTATCTATCTCTATCTATATTTATAGAAAACATAACATTTCGATGATGTAAAAGAGCCTTTGATAATATATTTAAATATTGATATTATTGTGTTTGATGAGATAAATTTCACGACCTTAATTATAAAGTCCTATATTCAATTACCAAATAGGCAAGAATAGTTAAATACTTACAAAAAATTATACTTACTGGTAATCCGTGAGGAACCGGCAGAGTAGAATAGTACCTCCTCTTGCACCAGATGTCGTAAGAAGTGACTAAGGTACCAGAACTGACAGTTGGGCACCCACGGAGACCCAACCGCATAGCTCAAATGCAAAAGGTGGGAGATGGGTAACAGTATTCCCGAGGTGATGCTACGTATTGACCAGCGTTGCAATTATGCTTCTTCTAACAGGCCCATATCCAGATGTGGTCATTCTACATGATCGGAGTCCCTGTGTCGGGGGCCCTTGATCATACGGTTTACTAACTAGTTACATTTATAAAATGGATTATATTAATAATCACTATGATTTTAAAATAGAATTAAAGAGCACAATATCTTTATCACGACTGTTTTTTTTTCTAAATTTACTAATAACTATAAAATAAGTAATAATAGCGATAAAAGATATTGAAAAATGCCATATGATTCTACGTATGTTTATTCAAGCACCTATTATGCCCGACACCAACGTAATAAATAGCTCTAAGATGTTATATCAAAAATGTATCCCCACCGGGAGGAAAATCGGTCGGTCGGCCATCTTGTTCGGCGACTGGTTGAGTGCGGCAAAATATTTAGGACAGATTTTAGTGCCTTGCGCCAGTTTCCAAAGTCAGTCGGTCAGTTTCAGAAAATATGGATACTAAAAGCAATCAGTAGATTTTTCACTTAGCAACGTGGTACCGGTGCGTAAATGTAATTTCGTCGTTTTATCTAAGAATATATCAGCCAACTTTTTTACTGCCACCTGGCACCTTTCTGGAGGTGGAGCAGCTAGGAAGGTAAAGAAGTATATATAGTATAGAAGAAGGATAGATAGTAGATCAAAATTCTTTTTTTTATTTAACAAAAAAGTTTGTACATGTTCGTGTCAATTAAAATAGTGATGTCAAAAATATCCCGTTATCAAAGACCGGAATTTGCAAAAGTAATATTGGCATTTCCAATAATGGTCGATAACTGAGAAATTCAATATTCAATTCAAATAATTAATCTCATTTGTATAACTTTACAAAATGAAAATTTCCAGAACTAGTGCATGCAGCATGTGTGCAAATAGTAAGTCATACCAAATAATTAAAGGTGGTTTGAAAAAATCTATCCCTGCCGCACTTGTACTGTGGGCTTTTTATAAAATTCCATCTACGAAAGGGTTGACCTCAAAACGAATAATACAATTTATCAAGTCAAAAGTCAAGACTCACTGCAGAGGAGACCACCACAGTATAACAGGCAAATGGATTGCAGCAATGCTGAGAAGTGCAACTGAGTTTGGGATTTTGGAGAAACACGGCAACCGATACATTTTGGCATAAAAAAAATATTTACCATTAAGTAGAGTGCTCTGTGAGTGTTTAATCACTACCTATACAAAGACTATGCGTGATACAATATACTAATATTATAAAGCTGAAGTTTATTTGGTTGCTTTGACGTGCTGATCACGGGAAATACTGAGATTTCGTCTCATTTGAAAAATTCTTTCTTTGTTAGATAGCCTAAAGGCTGGAAAAAAGGCTGGAGTCTAGTCTGAAAGAAGCGGAAAATCACTGTAAACTTAGAGTATTTTTCCTCAAATTAACGTAGGTATATAAAACCGCAGGCCCACCTAGTACTAAATATATAAACATTGATATACTGTTATAATTTAAAGTAAATATTGATGAGCCTATATAACTTCATAATTCGATAATTAGATTGTGCAATAAAAAAACAATATGTCAATAATAATAATCTTTAATATTTCGTTCACAAACTTGTATTTACATGATGCTTACTTAAATGTATAGTTATATACCAAACAACATTTCAAAAAAACTATTAACTCGTGTGTACTTATGCATCATATAGGTATCTCTTCATAGTTTTTATATAATTCTGCCTACTGAAATAAAACGAAATAATGGTGGAATGCTTTCATACATCATCTAAGCATAACAGACGACGAGTCCGTTAAAAATACTTCATTAAATACCATTGCACTTTAAACCGTGTTGCAAGGAGATAAGATATATTATCTAAGCGCGAATATTCAACAGATACAACATACAGTATTTACAAAGTACTAAAACACTGTAACACCTACATATGCAGTCAAGTATGTTAGTACTTATATGGAGTTAAACAAAGTTAACAAATATCATGGACTCAAAAGGCTCTGAGCATTTTAAATTCATCTGTGGAAATAAATATGGGTTTGTTAACAACACTTAATAATTAATAACTTTAGAAGACATGGTAAACATGATTATTTCTACTTTATAATATCATTGCGCAACAACTTCGAACATATACACTATAGACAAATCAAGCGAACCAATCTGGAATTTCAGAAAGTTAAAGCAGCCTATAATGGTTCTTAACAAACCATTGTCAGTCAACGTTCGCTAGATCTGTCTATAGCTTAATAAACCATCGAGTTGACGGTATCCCAAATGATGCCATCTATCGGAGAAACGAGTAAACTTGAGGCACCTGACTGCAAAACTATGAATGTCTAAATGGATCTACGGATGCGGGATTAGAAGAGGATATCATTCTCGGTCTCGTCAAGAAGGTTGCCGCCGTCGTGATGATCCAAACCAGCTGCCTTGAGCGCTGCTTTTTTCTGTAAAGACGAAAACGTATAAATATAAATAAACTTTTGTTTATTTTATATCAATTACATTTGATTGTTCTAAATTACTCAAACTCAAGAAATATGAGAATAAAACAATATAATAATAATTATAATTCAGAGAACATTTCATACATTGACCTCACTCCGAGATAGGTAGCTTAAAGCACTAGTATTACAGACGACAGACAAATCACAAATTTACTTGAATATGCGCACAAAATAGTAACACTACTATACAGGTCCTAGATTGACTACCTGTGGCAGCCTTGTTTTAAAAAGATTGCAAACCCTCTTCAATTGTTATGTATTCTGCATATTAATGTACTCATTCAGAACTAGTTACTAGTTTTCTTCATAGTAATACATCATAATGATCAGTTTGTCTGGATTAGACAGAATATATATTTGCATGGCACATGATATCAAACGCTTAAAGCATAAATTGGAACATTATACATAATTATAATTTTAAGAAGCACTTACAAAAAGTTAATTCTAATTTTTGATAGAAGTATTAGTAACACATATTCTAATATAAAACCTGAAACCATGACGACACAATGACAAAAATCTATGAGAATGATGAAATTGAGGACAATGAACAAACGAGTGCGATGTGCAGACAATACGAATCTGTAACAAGTGTTAAATGAAAAAGTGCGGACTGCAGAAGAGATTTTCATTAAGCGACATGTAACTAACTGCCCAGCCGTTTCTGGTGAATTATTTTGTTATCTCTATTTCTCTGGTTCCGATGTAATCAATGCAGTATTTTTTTACTCAATATAATTCAACTGAATATAAAGAATAGTCTATCTTTTACGATATATTAGATGGGACGTATCTGAGTAAATCTTTATCATCATATTATACAATACTCATGTGCGAGATAACAGAAACACTTTAGTATTCCGATGAATCGTAAAACTTGATTCAGTGGCCACGCACAGATTTCACTACCGCAACGGGCTGTTTAATGTCAACGGCTGGGCAGTACCTACCCCTCAGAACAACTACAACCCGAGCGGACCTGGCCGATGCTTTATTAGAAGAGGAGGTCCTCGTCGCCCTCATCAAGGAGATTGGCGAGACCACGCACTTCGTTCCCAGCCGCTAGGAGCGCAGCTTTCTTCTGCAAACGACAACAAACGTCGGTCATACGCGATTCCATTCTGATTGCATATGAAATGTTGTTAGCGTCTCCTCTTTGTCCTGTATACGTAACCCTTTGAGAATGCAATGTTATTACCTCCTGGTTGTGTTAGTGAACCCAATCTCATTCAATGTCGTGCTTGATATAATCGACATCAACGATACGAGCATGCATAACACAGAAAACATACGGTACCATGATGCAAATAAAGGGGTGCATTATGTCATGCAATGTCACACACCTTTTTACAATGTTGTGATTACAAAGATATACTAGCAACTTAAAAGATTTTCATAGCAAACACTGAACATGGTGATTTCTTAGCTACTTAAGGGGGAAATGATGTACAAATAATCTATATTATTGTAATAAATAAATAAAGCTATCATGGTGTTTCAAATTTTAAAAAAAGCTATTGACATCAGATCATCTGCTTTTTAAAGCATATTACAGTCCTCGCACTTCGCCCACAAACGAAGTCGAAATCGCAATGGACTGGCCTGATAAGTACTCAAAAATATATTTATGTTCATGTACTATTCACTTTATTTTGGTGATACGAGGCAATGATACACTTACCGCTTCCGCCTTGTCCTTGATAATCTTCTTCTTGTCCTGGATCTTCTTCAGCCGGTAGAATTCCTCACGCTCCAACTCATCCAACTCGGAAATGATGTACGCAAGCGTGCGCTCCAGGCGAGGGATAATCACTATATTATGACACAACAAAAAGTACTTTCATACTGTGATAACATGACCAATGATAAGTGTTGATGGGGCAACTAATGACTACTGAATATTGTTAGGCAATTTTCATATCTTCGAATCTCCCCTAGCCAAATCTAATTATAATCTGACAAATATAAAAAATATAAACCGATTCTTAATTATCCTTCAATAAATCTTACAAGTACATTTCAAGTAGGGTAAATCATATAAGTAGGGTAGTACATCTAAGTAGACATATAGGTAGTCTGCATTTACTTCAAACTCACCTTTTTCTGCTGCCAAACAGCAGTCTTCAATCAGCTGTGGTTTGAAAGGTTAGAGAGGCAGTGAAAATATTAGGTAATGTAAGATATACCTTTGAGTCACAAGGTTGGCACCAAGCTAGAGTTATCCTTCTGTGATATCTTGTAATAATAAGAGTGTCTATAGGCTGTGGTAAAGCTCATTATAATGCAGACTGTATAATTGTTTTTGGACTTAGAAATATATAAAAAGAAATAAAAGAAAATCTGAACCATATCATTTGTCTGTACTATACATACCATGCTCAATAGCATTGACACGCCTGTTGGTGATCTTGATGACTTCGTCAAGAGTGACGAACGAGGTCTGCAGGGACGCCAATTCAACAAGCAGCTTTACAGCACTCTGGAAGTTTTTCTTCAACTTGGCCAGTTGCTGACCACCTCTGGCCAATCCAGCCAACTCATATGTGTCTGATCCATCTTGGTATGACTCAAAGATTGGTAAAGTGACACCTGTAATGGTACAAAAATATTAAATTTCTTTTTAAATTCATAATTTTTATTTCAGAATAAATTATTGAATATGAGATTTATGCAATCTAGAGAAAATTTATTATGTTATACACTGTACAGAATATTAATTGTTATTGCTATTTAAAGTTCAAAACATCTTGTATGATTAAGAGAATGTTTTACCATTTCTCTCCAACTAATATAATTTGGATAACAAAATAACTTCTATAAAGACAGATACTGGATGTAGATAAATCAAAGTTATGTAGTTTGCTCTACTGCTATTGTAAAGTAACCTCCATAGTAATTTGGATAAAATTGTTTCAAATTGTTAGTATACAACATAGTCCTTTCCGCTGTCTGACTGTCCTTTCAATCTTTAAAACAATGCAAGATTTAGATGCAGTTAGTTTTTTTAAACAGATAGTGCTTCAATTATTAGGTTTATATTATACATGCATAACACAGTAAAAAACACTTATGATATAGTAAATAAACTATTTTTTTGCTTTTACATTCCAAACACTGGCTGAACACACCAATGAAATAAATCAAAATAATTTACTACAAAATTGTAAATCGTAAAAGGTCTATAATAAGGTCCACTAGTAACCCATTAATTATAGAAATAAATGCATAAGATGTCAATTTATAAATTGGCAATATTCATTAACTATCCTAAACAAAACAAGAGATCTATAATAATGCATTTTCATTTTGAATTAACTAGAAATTTTGATATATGATAACACTAGCAAAATATGAATAGTTGGCAAATGGTACAATTAGAATACATATAAAAAAAAATGAGTTTGTCCAAAAAATTTAACCCATGACCCTAAGGAAGTAGGGTATATGTAAGTAATGATTCTTTAATGGGTGCTTGCTTTGAAGAACATTAAAATAATAATAGACACCAATGTTATTAAAAACCAACCAAGCAACTGAGATAGATAATTGCACTAGAAATATATCATATCAAATTGAGTTATTGCCAAAACTCAAAAGCTAAAGTAAAAGCAATTACTTTTAATGTGAAAAAAAAGGTTTCTAGTGAATCTAAACTTATATCTGGCCTAATTAATTCAACATGTTATTAGCATTTTTAAATTTACAAAAGAAATAACTATCTATAGGCTCTAATACTAGAAACTTTGGAGTCATTACTGGATATTTGGTATTTACTGCATAAACTACTCCTTATAGAGTTTTCCTAACTTCTTATATGTTATATCACCTATTTCTTTTATAGATATAAAATAGTCTAAAAGAATACAGAAAAATTTCAAATGTTCATTAGTTTTTTAAAGCTGTTTTTGGTGAATTCATTCATATCGATTTAACATATACATAGTAAAGAAGTTATAAATGTAAATATGGTACTAATTCAACTACCAAAAAAATATTAAATAATTACTAACCAGCTACATTGTCCTTTTTGGAGCGAATTTTAATCTGTGCCTTAGTGACATTCTGCAGAACAACTTGATTGAAGTCTCCTGTTGTGAACTTTGCTTCAGCTAGAGAAAACGCAGCTTCTTTCATCACCTCACCCATTAGGGTTTTTGTCTATAAATAAAATTATAAGTTTATATATACAGGATACTCTTAGATATTTAACAATATCTAAATATTATAACAGATAAACCAAGCATAACTTGGAAGTTGTTTCCTCTCACCTCAATAATTTTGCTCAGGATCATACGAAACCTGACTTGCAGGGCATCAGCTTTCTTTTTTAAGAGTCCATGACCTTTTTGCGCACCAGCCAAACGGCCCTTAATCAACATCTGAGCCCTAAAATTAAATAATTATGAAAAAAAAGAGATTTGAACCCAACCCAAAATTAAGCTACATTTTTATACAAATTTTACAGTATACTTAAATAAACAAACGTTTTTACTTACCCCCGAGAAGGGAAAATCGCTAATCTATCTTTTCCAGACATATTGTTTAGAAAATTATTTGCGTTTTATCCCAATTCAGGATTTTTAGCTCACAATCCTGATCACCTGATGACAGCAATAGATGATAAAAAGTATTGTCTATGGTAGGTCTTGTGATCGCATATATAAAAAAAAACTCGATTCCTATTATCAATGTCAATTGATTTGAATTGTAAACAAATTAATAAAGCAGTGCCCGATAAAATATTTTATATTTTGTTTTCCAGCATTGAAGTTTAAAACAGAACTTTATAGTTATTACTTTCCTGTTTTAATATTTTTGTTGATAGACTGAGCACAAAAAGCCTGATAAACCACTAAATATAAAGCAGTGCTACTTAAATAGGTAGAGAAAACATAAAGTCACAATGACATCTAAAATGACTTTGACAGCAACTTGTATTTAAAAATAATTCAAAAATAAAATAATTTTTCAGTTTTGCTACCATATCACAAATAAGAGTATAAATAGAGTATTTTTCTAGTTATGTATCAATTATATTTGTCTTTCATAACACAAAAGTACTATGGATACTGATACGAGAACTCTGTGCCGAGTATGCCTTGTAGTAGGCGCAACATATCCGATCTTTGATCAAAACAATGAGAAAGGAAGTAGTATATTCGCAAAATTGACAAAATGCGTAAAAGAAAAGGTTGTTATTAATATACTTACCTTAGCTTACTGTAATATCAACTCAAATAAAAAAATAACAACATTTATTTCAGGTTGAAGACATTGAAGGATTTCCAAAGAATATATGTAGCTTTTGTAATGACACGTTGGAAACTGTTTGTAATTTTATTTCTAAATATCAGGAAACCTCAAACATCCTTCACACTGGTTTGCTTGCAGTCAAAGACGAAAATAGCAAGTTTAGTGATAATGAAGTACATTCAGAAACTGAAATTGAGATAAAAGATATTAAATCAGAACCATTCGATTTCGATGATATTAACGAAAATGAATGTCTTGCTAAATTAATAAATCCTTTAAAAAAACTGAAGCCTAAAATCAAAAGGGAAATATCCAAAATAACTCAGAATAAAGAAATCACAATTAGAAGAGTTAACACAGAAACAATACACAAAACAAATAAAGTAGCTTCTTCAATATTAGAAGGTGAATTTAACTGGACTGGAGAAAAATGGTGGTAATATTTCATAATGTATAAGTACAAAAATTTGGTGAAAATATCTTCAGCAGAATAAACTTTTGATAAAAATTTCAAATTAAAATCTGATTGGAAACACTATAAAATTACAGCATTAGTCTACATACATTAATATACTTTGAACTAATATCTAAAGTTTCATTTTACTTTTATTTGTCTGTATTAATTTAAATACATAATAGCTATTTTTATTTTGTTGCTTTTCAGTTTAAAATCAAAGAAATCTGTATCATCCAAGGATATAGACAATATAATTAAAACAATACCAAAACAAAAGGGAAAACCTAGGGAACCAAAATTAGTTATACCCAAAATTAAAAAGCCAGATCCCCCAAAACTATGTGAGCAATGTGGTCAAGTTTTTAAAACTCAAGAAAAATTATCAACCCACAAGAGAAATGCACATTCAAAGAACCCTGTCAAGTGTCCAGAGTGCCCAAGAATGTGTGTCTCTGAGTATTACTTGAATAGGCATATGAGACGGAAACATAGCTCACAGAAAAGCTTTATATGTTCTCTATGCGGCAAAGGATTTGCGTTTAAAGGAGAACTGTCAAGTCATAAAAGAAATGTTCATGATAAACATTTGCGACCAAAAAAAGTATTTGCATGTAAATTCTGTGATAAGACTTACAAGTGTGCCAAGTCAATTACAATACATGAGAGATCAGTACATACAGGTAATATTTATTTATTGCTAGATGGATTTTATAACTTGTTCCGTGTTTGTCAGTTTTTATTTATATTTAGTTTAATATTCTGTGGTTATTTAAACATCATCTACTTGCCAGTAGTAGAAACAAAATACATGGCTTTATCTGTATTTTTACCTGTCTAATATTAAAAAAGTCATTGATATTAATCTTACTATGATTCCTTCATTTCTAAATTTAATTTTATATAGAATATACACCCTGATGTCTATGTATCACTTTTATTGTTTTGTCCGTTATTGCAGACTATGACACGTTTTCGTTGACCCACCCGTTAGCATAACATCTTCAAATGCTCATTAGCACTTCATACATTAATTTTGTAGATTAGCAGATCGTATTCGTTGGCGTCCATGCCCATCGAGAAAATACCGACCGCACTAGTGCGGCCTGGCGCACTCAGCCCACCTGTTTTTTTAACAACTGTCACTAACGACTTCTACTTGAGCCGAGGTCCAGCTTCCAAGGTGACAACTGTCGGTCCCACTCCTCTACTGCGAACACTGCATCGGTCGCCCTTGGATAGGACCCAGGATCGTTTATTAATGAACATCCTCGCCCATTTCTCCGATAACATTATTTTTTTCGATTAACATTTGACGTTTAAATATGTACATTTTTGTCATTTAGGCGTGTATTAATAGGTAACAAAAAACAGACGGACACATATTTATACAGGTATATAAGAAAAAAATAGCGGCCCGTTCCGAGTACATACAGCAACAGATTAATCTACCCAAATCTGTCAATAGTTTAATGTATTTTAAAAGCGTGTTTTTTAGTATTTTTAATTTGTTTAAACTTTTGCCACTTTAGTTTACCTCTTGTAATGATTATTTAAAATATTCATACTTTTCGTTTTTGGATTGAGAGAGTGAAATTTTGCTTTTATATACGAAGCTAAGCATACTCGGCTACTATAACTAAAAAGAAAATTGGCCATATGGTACCGGCAGAGTAGTAGTACGGGAGCCGACAGATGGCGGTGTAGTCATTCAAAATAGTGTAGCTCAACTGCAACATGCAGGCGGCGATGGGCAGCATTTCCGTCGCGGAGCTTCGCTCTGCGATTCCCACCACAATTGCCCAACGCGTCATTATTGGCAAATTCCCCCTTTCTTGGGGAGGTCTATGTCCAGCAGAGGTCGTTTTGCGGCTGCTATGATTACGATGATTGTTTAAGTTCTTTCATCCATTACAAACAAGCGAATATATTTCCTCCACAAGATATTAGTTGTATATGTAAATCAACATAATGTAATCACCCCTATTCCAGGGCAAAGACCGGCTGAATGTGATATATGTGGCTCAAGATTCTACCACATAGACTACTTGAAGGAGCACATGCGTCTCCACACCGGCGAAACACCGTTCAAATGTCCAATTTGTGGACGTGGGTACGCACAAAGAGGCAATATGAAGAGCCACTTACGTATACACAGACTTGCGGAAATAGATCCTGCTACAATGAGTAAGATGAGCCCCAATTATTTGAAACTTCTCAAAGACTTTCGATGATTTCTGTAGATGTTTGTTGTTGTACTAATATTAATGTAATTATATTAAGTGGTTAACGAAGCAATTGGTAAAAAAGGCTGTTTAACTTTAATAGTTACTTTAAAAAAAGGATTTTTTTTTAATATAAAGTTATTTTGTGCTTTAAAATTCAATTCAATTCATATAATAATTTTGAAAGATTGATTTACACAAATATGTTAAATTATTATATCCCTTTTTAAATTCAGTGCTTCACACATTTTGACATTGACTTCACACATTTCGACATTTTGACAAATTTGTGTAAGCTCATGTGGCCATATTATATACACTATTGTACACAAAGCAACAAATCAACTTAAACAGATCTGTATAAATTTCAGTCAATTTTGAATTCAATTGCTTGCATTAAAAGATTATTATTATATTAGACATTTTGCAGGGAAGGTTGATTTGTTGCTTTAAGTAAATGAAATACTATATAGGTATATCTGGTATTTAATTTTATAATTACTTCTGAATCCATGAATTTGTGTTTATTTATCTTATATACTCACGCTTCTATTGAGAAGCAATTATAAAGTTTTCTTTCCTATTACGAGTCTGGTAGTATTGAGAGATTTATATATTATTAAAAATATATAATGTTCCTGTTTCAATGAAGGGACACTGATTTGAATAGATGATTTTCGATATAATTTCTAGGTATATATACCTTTTTATATAATCAGGCAATAATTGTTTAGCGCAAAAGTCTTCTTATATCTTTTTAGTTCTTCACTAAAAGTTGTATGTGTTACTTACACAAATTATATGATTGTTAATTGTTGTGAAACAAGTTAGTTATTTGAAAATGTCAATACTTAAAGGTATAGTTTAATTTTAAGTTTATAAATGTTTATAATTTGTTAAAAATAAGGATGTTATATACATTGTTATATAAAGAATATTGATTTTTATCATTGTAAACAATGAAAAGTAATTGAAATAATTATTATACTTATGCAATGGGGCAATTTATCTAAAGAATTCAACAGTTTTTAACATAGAATACTGATTGTTCACTGGTTTTCAGTAAACGTTTTATTATTTACTATTTTAATGAAAATAAAATACTTGAATTGTGTTGTTTATAATGTTATTTTTATTTACTTAGTTCTTAATATTACAACGCCTTATGATGCCCACCATTTATCTGTGGCTTAATTTATATAGATAATTTACGTTCAGAAACAAAATAACCGCGATATCAGCGATATCAGTGTAATAGGCGATGAACTAAGACTCCCGTGACTCTGACCTGTGTACGTTCCACCGCATGCATAAAGTGCTGGGTTCTGAGAAATTAACATGAGTACCAGCGTCATGGTGATTTCCTGCTATAGGCCCATTCGCCTTCGCCAGGGAGTTTTTATCCTCATACGTTTAACGTATAACCTACTTTTTATATTATGAAGTCAGCAAACAAGCATACGGTCCGCTTGATGGTAAACGTGACCGCAGCTTATAAACGCTCGTGTCATCACAAAGATATCACTAAGGTGTGAGGGATAGCGCTTATAAAAGCGCTCTTTTTGTGAACTAAAGGTACCAAACCTAACATGTCATATTAACCTAGTAATTTCAATGCCTCTCAGTGATAATTGGCGGTAGAAATAGGTGAGAGTGAGCTACCAATGCAGATGACCTTTGTAAGAGATCTACCTCGTGTAAATATTCATGCAAGCTTCCCGCCGTGGTCTGTTGCTTCGTTTTAAGATAAATTATTACCTATATATATATGTATGTACTATAGTGAATTGACAACAAATAGCACAAAAGAGTAGGTCTTTTTTTAATAGGTATAATAAAGCATATTAGAGTTTAGGCGTGGGACAGGAAAATGAGGATATGTCTGAGATCATAGGTATGCATGTAGGTACTAGACACGACTACAGATCCATCTACGCAAATCTGTAATAATGCAAAATCAATTTTAACAATAGCATTATACTCATTCGCGTTAGCCGGTATTTTTTCAATACGTCTAATATATGGAGATAATTATTGCATGCAAGACCTTTATTCTGCCAAACTTGTGCCATGTGTAGAGCGCATAAATGAAACTACCGGAAAAGCCCTTTTAATGATTATGCTGATTGTAAGGGAGAGCCAGGGAAAAAGTTGCCCTATGAAATTTACTCATCATCATAATATCATTACAGCTACTAGCCTACTACTGAACATAGAGATCAGATCCCCAAGAAAGAAACAATTTAGCCCCCGCGGTTCGCATCCGCAGAGCGGAGCTTTCACGACGGGGATGCTGCTGCCCATCCCTAAACAATGCATTTTAGCTACACTATTTCGGATAGATGTACCGCCATCTAGGTGCCACCCGGTACAAGTTTCTCTTATGACACCTGGTACGGATGGAGATACTACCTATTCTACTCTGCCCATACCTGACGGCATCATACCGATGATAATGAAATATATAGGTAATAATAGCGTCCTGGATTCGGCAAGCGAACTTAGCTTTTTTATACCTTTTTAACAATGCGTTGAAGCAAATTAGTGATTAGATTACCGATTTTATAGGGTGGTGAGCAGAAAATACCCACTCAAACATCCTTTTAAAGGTATATGGGTCCGATATCTAGTTCCATCACCGTTATGGGTTTTATATTCTAATTTATATCTACTTAACATTCAGCCAATAACATTTTTTTTTATTAAGTCGATAATAATAATTTACCATACTATTGTTGTATACATGTTTATTCGTCCTAATTTATTTGGTTTAATCTAAAATATTTTCTTTAATTGACTTATCAAAGTTCATCAAAATTGACTAATTCTTAAACTCAAGTAAAATTTTGAATTTTCGAACAGATTTTGCAGTAGTTGTCAATTTATCTCAAATTGTCAATGTCAAATGTATTGGTATCAAAATATTTATCCATCACAGTCTATTGAAGCTTGACTATTGTAATAAGTTTCTTTGTCTCAGATATTGCATAGTTTAACATTTAAGGGATATATTTGCGTTGTTTTGCACAATGTTGCGAACAAAAATTCATATAGCACTCAGTGCTATTGGCGCTGTATTAGGTATTTCGGCATTCATATGTTTTTGCCTTGTTTACGCGAATATTGAAGCTGGTATGTGGGCACTATTGTCTGGTAAGTCCCTTCTAATAGTTCAATACCCTAGTTTTCTTTTAAATATGACCAGCTTGCTATTATATCGTGACCTTCACGGTACGATAACAACAGACAGGTTATTGTTGTAATCCTTTCACTTTGTTACTATCTGATAATAACAATTATAAGAGAAGACCTGAAATTATATTAATAATTGAATCATGTTTTTTTCAAAATTTAGGGTAGTCATGAAGTCTTCCATTTTATCATACTCAAAATTTGTCTATATCTAGATATTTTTATCTTTTTCTCAGGTATTCACGCAAGTTTAGCGCTGATGCTACATTGCCATTACCTGAAAGAGTCCCTGCATGTGAATTTCTCTCGAAAGGCTCTTCAATACATTGGTGACTTTGGCATTGTTGGCTTTGCCTCTGGTACTGCCCTAACTGTCTTCTATGTTTTCCTCGAAAGCTATTACAAAGCAGGTGAGCAGTTAAGTTAATTTTAGAGATGTTTTTTATCTAGTTCTGTAAAAAAGGTTGAGACAGATTATATTCAAGATTTTTAAAAATGTAAATATTTCTCTTTTATTTCTTGTTAAGCGCCTTATTATAAACACCTTAATTGATCTTCTAACTAAATTATTCAAAACGATTACTTGAGAGATTTGTTGTAAACACTGATGTTATTATTTACTGCATGAAGAGTGACTGAGTCACCATATAAGAGATAAGAAGGGTAACACTTGTCATTATTAATTTGATTACATGATGCATTCAATAACTTCTTAATTCAGGTCACAAGAACAATAACAAAGAACATGTTGATAAACCAATCCAAAGAATTGAAAATATTAATTGTTGCACCTTAGATTTAAACAAACAGGAAATACTATGAGTTACCAAACTGAAATTGCAAGTTGTCTATAGAGAATAAATTGCTTATATATGAGTGCCATATGAAGCCAACTTGGACAACTAAAGGGCATCACAGCTAATTTCGACTTGGAGATAGTACAGAAGTTTTAGCCATAATTATTAAAAATAATAAATGACTTGACATGGTTAATGTCCAATGGGAAATAATGGAAAACGGGAAATAATGAAAGTGATACCCAAATACATTATCATCATTTATCTCTGAATCTAAAATCATTGAATATGTCCTAAAACATGTTTACTAAATTTCTGTAATGATGAAACAGAGAATTATGTTTTCAAGACTAAATAAAAACACTCCTAGACTTAGTCAAAAAGGCATGAGACACCATGAGTGTTGGTTCTGCCTTATCTATTGAAGAATGAAAATTTATTTTGTATTATTATTGATTGCAATATGTCCAAGTGACAGATTGCAATAAATAATATATAAAAAAGAATTATACAATGAATCATTCTCTTAATTTTCAGATGTGACCCCCATTGAGACTAGTATAATAATAAGGCTTGTGTGGTCTTTCATGATGATGAAGTGGGGCCTACTTCTGTACTGCACCACAAAGAAATACTTGAGAACTTACAATGACCACCAGCTGTTTTCTGAAAACCCCAACATTGAAGAGGCATAAGTTTGTAAATCTGGTATGTAATTAGCTTTTCTTGGTTTTCATATTCATAGTATATATGTTACTTGATAAAAATGCTCTGCAAACATTAACAATTCTAGATAAGTAAATTTATTAATAATTATATTACCTTCTGTTTGTTTTCATTAGGTATATTTAATTTACTTCATATTAACTAATTAAAGTTATAAATGCACTTATATCAATATTATGTACACATTATGAATACTTGAATAAGAAAATCAATGAACACTTAAAGGCTTCCTTTCTCAAAATTCAAAATTCAGTATATCATTTTTGTGCCTTCATATTGGCATGGATACTTGTACAGGAAATATTAAAATTATTTTCCTGTTATTAAAAGTGTAATCTCACACGAAGTATTATTTAGTTAGAAATGTGTTAAACATTATATGTATTACCTTAAACCAATTTAGAGACTGTTATAAATTTCTGGTACAGAATTTATAATAAGACATGTAACAGTTATACTATTAACATTTTATCAAGATTATATTCCTACTATAACATATTAAAACTAAAGTTTTTTTTTCATTTATTTTACAAAATGAATACATCTTTAAATTTGGCTTAACAGAAAGCATATAAATATTTTTTGTCAAGTATATTTATGTCATAGCTCTTTACTATTTCACTTACTATTGGGAAATACACTTCTTTCTTTGAGAAACATCTTTTATGTATATCTTAAATGTATCCCTTGATTGAAGATAGTAGTATTATAGTTTAAATTAGTTTTACATGGGCTTACTGGATAAGCAATTTATTTACTTGTGATCTTTTTTTATATAATATTATATAATACCTTAGATTATTGACAGGTTGTCATAAGTCTTGTGTATTTAGGTTGGGAGACTGAAGTGATAGGATTACTTACATAATAATATGTCAATGTCATTAGTAAGCCGGTGTTAGACTGAATAATATTTGGTTTTTAAGTTAAGGGTGTACAACAAAATTTCTATTTTATTCCTAGTAATATGTAGTGGTTCAATTTCTCAGGCTAAACATTAAGCAACATGCAAAATTTGTGAGTTCTGTTTCAATTGGTGTAAAATTCAATTATTCTATGCAACAATGTGACATTTTAATCTTTACAGTGTCTATATATTTACAGTGAATAACAATAATATTAGCCTGCAACAGATCAGGAAAAATATTATCAAATAACCATGAATTTTACACAACAGATCTAACCTTGTAAATTCATATTGTTAATTATTTAAAGTTTAGAATTATAAAAAGTTTTTAGTTAACATACAACATATATGAACATCGTTGGCATTTTTTGAATATTTGAAACTTTTTTAAATCATACATTAATATGCTTTGAATGCATATTAAACGCGTGGATCGAACGAAATTTGGTTAAACTAAATTCAAGAAGCACACTTTCATAACGCTTTTTATCGCTTTATGAAGTTGCTGGATACATGAGCGCTATATCATTACTAAAGTTGTCACATTGATGTGTCGTCTGTCATGTACATGAGTAGTTTTGGCCATAAGTATTGCGAGGGAACGGGAGCTAGTTCTTGGCTTGACATAGTTTGATGTACGTGATAATGAAAGGAAAAAGTGTGAAAAGTTTTGTGTAAGGGCAAGGGCCTCATGCGATGATACTCATCCTAAAAATGTCACATGATATTTGTATTATTATTGTTAATTTATTCCATTTTATTGTGGCCCTTATCATCATTGTATCGTGACAAAGAAGGTTTTATAAAGACAAAGTTGCATAGTTCGTTTTTTTCTCTTTGAAACAAAATCCTATATTAGAGGCAGACTAGATATACCAAGACCTCATACGTTAGGTCGTATGCGTTAGTACTTCATTCTCACCTGTTCCTATCGATAAACAGCAGTGTTCGCATTGCTGAGTTCCGTTTTAAAGAGTGAGAGGCTATGAATTTACTGGGTAATGTAACATAATATCTTCAATTCACGTGATCGGCAACACACAAGTGATATCCTTGTGATGATACTCAAAAAAAAATTGAATCTTGATCTCTAATTGGGAAGATAACAGTATAGTTTATATCTAAATTAAAGTCGTATTATGTTTTTATAGCAAATTATATGTTTATTATATGACAAAGAGTTATAATTATCTGTGAGTGCCATAAGATTCGAACAGATGGCGGTGTAAGGTAATTAAATAAGTATCCAAGACTACTAAAATAATAAACACATGGAAACGGGATCAACTGGATACAATTTTACTATGTTCCTGGACGATGTCAGGCCTGTCTTGGACGAAGTTTTTTGTAGAACATTTTCAGGTCCCACTTCATATATCATAGTGTGAAATCCTGTGAACCTAGTTGTTGCTTAATTTTGGGTTTAATTGTAATTTAAATAGGCCAGTTCAAATCTGATGTGTGACCTTCACAGGTATACATAAACTAGCAATGTCCGCGACTTCGTCCGCGTAGAATAGTGACTTTGGGGGTATAGTAGCCTTTTCTCACTGACGCTTCGCTCCTATTGGTCTCAGCGTAATGTTATATAGCCTAAAACCTTTCTCTATGAATGGACTATCCAACAAAAAAGAATTATTCAAATCGGACCAGTAGATCCTGAGATTAGCGCGTTTAAACAAACAACAAACAAATTTTTCCGCTTTATAATATTAATACATAAATAAAGTAACGCCTTCTTTCTACCGGGATAAACAGACTTCATTTTGATTTCCTTCGATCCACACATACTGTTCTTGCTACCACATTCATTAGTTCGTTTCTAGTGATACAATAAATGTGTGATCCAAACAATAAAATTTTCTCAGGTATTATAATATAAACCAGTTAGTTTTTACCAGAAGCAATTAAAAATCGTCTATTAATTATGTCAACAATATTAACTTTTTGAGCTTAGTAGAATTACGATTACTGTACGATGTCTGCCCTTTATTTCTTTAAAACTGATCTGTCATTTTAATTTGAAATTCTGTGACTTTTCTTGAAGATTTAAAAAAAATATTTCTTCTTCTAACATTTACTGGTGTAATATTTAGTATTATTTATAATTTAAAATTCGTGTTATGGTTTTTAGGGCAGATAGTACCTGATATAGGACTGCTTTTAATAAAGTAGCTTTTATAGCATTGTATGTATCTAGTAAATATTATTATTCATAGTATTAACTGTTGAACACATTGTTTTTATAGTGTATTGAAATTGAAAAAATGTAGTCAAATATATGTTTACCTATTTCGAAAATTTTACATAAGGTGAGTATTTAAATTAACGCATGCGAATTTGAAAGTATAATAAAAATACTGTTATAAGGTACAGTTTAAGGAATAAATAAGTTGGTTTATATTTGTGTGTTTTAATTGGTGGATGTGTCCATAAACCCTGAAGACGGCCGACTAAATCCCGGCGGTATCTAGGTGGTCAATCTGCTAGCTTCCCGTTACTGTGACAGGTGGTAACGAGGCGTAGGGTCCCACTCTAACTCTAACATCGACTCAGTTCATAGAGAACCGCGGCGACGGACGCACGTTGCGCGCGCGCATAACCGCGCCGCTCGAGTGTATGACATAAAAGTTCTTTAGTGCACTCCACTTGAATGGAAACTTAACATATTTTGTGTCGTTCCTACGTGCCAGATGTGGACGCAAGGAATACTCCCATAATAACTTAAGTAGTGGTAAGTGAAACAGGATTGCTCGAATGCAACTTTGCGCCTCGGATGCAGAAAAACATGTTTATACTATTTAAACCCCAGAGCTGTATAATTGTTATGCAACAAAATGGGAAGCTAAGTAGGGTTAGCTAAATCTTAAGGGGACGGAAAATGGTTCAATTTACAACATATCCTATTATGTTTTTAGGAGCTTTTTTTAATCTTCTATTATCTGTAAAAAGGTTTTGATTTCCAAAGTTTTGTTGTAAAGTGGATTATATATAATACATATATGTAATGTAAACAGTATTATAAAATCATAACGTACCAGATTTGATCATTATGTTGAGGAAATAAAATTATTCCTTGTTACATCTATTTTTGTTTTAAAATAATGGTTACCGGTCTGCTACCGGCTCGGAAATATATTAAAACAGCTTTAATCCGTTCGCTATTTATTTCCGTACGTATAAATACGTAATGAGTAGTATGTAAATAAGTGATTACATACAGATTTTTTCTTTTAATATGCTCATAATGCATGAAGTAGAAATATTAACATTGGAAATTAAATTATAGATGTTGTTGAATTTAATTATAGATTATTTTGTTGTCTATTCAACAGATTTATTAACAATTTCTAAGGTTTTTTTAATATGTAGAAATCTTTGCGTAGGTTTTGCTTTTAGGGCTACTTAACTCTGTAGGGTTGTGGTGAAAACTTTAATTAATATTCTTTATTTCCCATTTTAAACATGTTCGCAAGCTTAAAAAACACCAAATATAGTTTTAACCTTTTGAATTTTCATTTAGGAGTTTTGTGATTGAATTTTTTTAATCCGTTGTGTGTTTAATTAACGCAATATTATGCTGCGTATGGTGACGCTACGCACTAGCGTGCCTGCCACTTAGTCTTAGGCTAGTGTTTTTCTTAAGCCACCTTCAGTTTTGCCGGAGGTTCTATTTCTAAATTTAGACTAATGTTTACAATAAAAAAAAATTTAAATCACTTGGATGGTTGGCAGATTCGGTAATCTTTTAAGCTGAGAACAACATAAATTTTGGTTAAAATTGCCGTTTATTTTATGCAATTACCTTTGCATTATTTATTTATTTAATTACGTATTTATTTAATTAATTTAAAAAAAGGAGTTTAAACCATTTTTTCAAAGAAACTTAGCAATGTAAACATGTAATAGAAAGTACAAATATAAATCTTACGCCTAACCATTGTGCAGTAGAATAATTATGGCGAAAGTTGCATAGGGCGAAGACTAACAAGAAGAATCCATAGATACCAACAAACACAAAAGCTTTTTTCATCGTGGAATTCTGTAAAGTTACGCGCCGTTGGCCATTCGTGAGGGGAAATAAAAATAGGTGATTTTTTTACACGTCCGATTTGCCGGGCCGTTTTTTGTCATGGAAATCGAAAGTTCGATGTTATTGTGCAACGTTTCATAAAGTATGTGACAAGTTGCCAATAATATTACCTGCGGCCGATGTAACAACGAAAGAAAACATCGGAATTGAATATTATTGTCATCGCCTGAATTAATGTAGCTTTCTATAGGGAGAGAAAATATTGTTCAATTAACATGTATGAAATATCTGGGACACAATTTGTTTCGCCTTACTATCAAGATTGACTTCTTTGTGGCATACACTGTTTTGAAGACAAAGTACTTGTATGACATTTTAACAGATGTTTGTAATACAAATAGTAAGTTTACCTTTTTTTGAAGGTAGATCTCATTAAGGATAAGAGAGACACTCGAATTACTGGGTAGTGTGACAAAATATCTTAGTCACACGCTCGTGATACATGAGCCTCGTTATATACAAGCGTCTATAGGCTGTTTGACGCTTACTATCATGCAGACTGCATGGTGGTTTGTCGACCTGGTTTAATAAAAAAAACTTTCCTTTATCTAAAGTTGTGTCTAATTCATAGATCTACTTTTTATTATATATAAAAGTAGATCTAATAGATTTTAATCCCCAAATATCTTCCGAATTAATTTGAGACGCGTACTTTTGCGATCCCATTATCATCATCATTACATTACTTCTACAACATCTGAAAAATGAACCACTTAACCGTTTTTTTATTTTTGGTCAAAATGGCTGTTTGTAAAATTGCTTTCGTATGTGCCTATTTTATTACTTATCAGTCATATTCATATATTTTTCACAGTATGAAAAAATCACTATTTATTGAAAAATATTGGCGGATAATCGATTATCTTGGCGGATTACGGGTTTTCTGAACGCCTAGATGCGACCTTTATATTTTTATAACAGGCAAAGTTTGGAATTCCGGGTCGTACGGTTACATTTTGTAAAATGCCGTAAGCTGTTCCCTGAGATTTAAAATCAATGGAAACTGGAACTCCACATTATAGGGATGTGAGCTTTTCATAAAATTTAAATGCAGTTATAACAAAATTTACAAAATATCGAAAAATATTTCGCACCGAACCGGCCGCACTCCGACTATTGCGTTTCAAGTTATCCACGGTACGATTTTTAACCTGACTCGATCTATTTCACGGTGTGTCTAATGCGTTATATCTTTTATTTGGTTAAGATTTAACGGTTACTATTTGGTAGCTGTGCTCAATAATTTTACATTTACGTATTTATATACATATATATATATCAATATATATATAATTTACGTTCCAGTAACGAATAATCTTCAAAGTTAGACTAGATTTTACCAGCCATTGAAAGTCCATTGCTGAACATAGTCCATTGCCTCCTCAAGAAAGGTGGAATGCAAAGCGTAGCTTTCGCCACGGGTATGCTGCTGCCCATCTCCGCCCTGTGCGTTTGAGCTACACTTTTTTCTATTTATATATATATGTCGGTTCTGCTACCTTAAACGACACCTGGTACAGCGGGAGGTACTATTCTACTCTGCCGGTACCACACGGTAAAGGTTACTAGTATTAACAACCAAGTATCTAATTCTAGGACACTAAAGGCCTGGTAACTGCAAATAGGTTACTGTCTTCTACTCGTATATTTACTGTGGATAACTCAAGCCTGTACAGATTTCTCGTGTGCTTTTAAAAAAATAATTAAGGTGCTATTAAAAGTTCTTTATGACTATTATTGTTATTATTTTACAATCAGAAACAGCCCTGCAAACGGAAACGACCATGCCGTATTGCAGTTATAGTAAAAAAGGCATTCAGTTTTTATCAAACTTTAAATTCCATACATTTTCGGTTCCGCATTAAACTAACGACGGAGCACGCGTCAGTAAGACTAGTTTCGTTTATTAACTTATCGACGATCTAGGACGCCTATTCAATTCTAGATTTGGGATTCGCAAGATCGATTGGTCGTCCATTCAGTACAATCTAGATGACTTTAAGCACGTCTCAATGCGACAAATTGAAACGTGGACTTAATTTTAAGGCCTAGTAAAACTCCAACTCGACAGTTTCTACTGTCCATGCAAATTTTTTCAAAAACATATAATTTTTTTAATATGCAAGGAGATATAAAAAATAGTTTTCAAGAGAATCCCTTGTGTAGGGCATGGTTAATTGCTCTTATGCCAATAAAGATGGAATGACTAGACATGATGACCGTAAAAAATCGCAGGGAGAACTGGTTATGTCAACACCACAGTCTAAGATTAAACATGGAACTCTCCTTTATTTTATTATAACTTGTACATACATTACATTATTGTAACTTGTTGTATTATAATTCAAAAGCTGTAATGTAATATAGTTAAAAGTTCATTGCAAGCCGTTCCAAAATATTTAATTTTATTTTTTACATTAATTACATAAATTCTTGTACCGGTCAGGTCTATAACATATATAGAATATAATAAAAATATTTAGAAATAGGCCTCTCCGATAAGATGTCGGAATTATGGCAGAGGATTAGGTTTGCAACGGAGGTTCTGTGAGATGCTAGATGCTACCCGTCTCCTACCTATTTTGAATTAGCGCATTGCTGTTTCGGATGGATCTATCAGTCACCGCCATCTGTCGGTTCCGGTTCCTCAGTCTAAGTAAATTAAGTTATTTTGTCTAACTTCGCCACTAAACGAGTTGCATCAACAAACCGAAATCATACGGGTCATCTCGAGTTATTTAATTGATTCATGATAATGAAACTCAAGCGAAGCAAGTCGCGGTTAATGAGGTGACTTCTACCGACTTCGCGATTAGTGTTGTGCCCGCTTTAATCAACAATACATGGGAGGCAGACTGTCGTTCCGACCGACGGCTTGTCACGGTTCATCGTGCTATTGCACGAGGAAAAGGAAATGCTCGTTCCCGCCCTGATATGCAATTGCATTACAAAATTGACATTTGAAAAAATCGTGAAAAACATAGGTGTAGCGCGGCACACAACGAAAAAATGTTTAATCCAATTATTGCATTCCAAAGTAACTTTGTGTTAAGTTCTTGAAATTCCTAGTTTTAACCAATGTGACAATTTTAAAATTTCCATGGGATTGAAGTCCTGGGTGGTTAGCATATAGTTAAGATTAAAAATAAATAGTTATATAGATTGTACATATAACTGAGACATTGTTCCTTTGTAACAATAGAGAAATAAAAGGATCCAGTAATAAAAAGACGGCGATAAAAAATTAATTGAAGTTTTCAAATAATTCTGTCTGCATCTGGTAATCTAATGTTGTGGTTTGCAAATAACAATGTCGGCGATTGGCTGTATATGTTGATTGTTAGAATAAAAAAAAATGCGGCGATTTATAAATTGTACCCGTGTTTCTATTTAAAAAATGGAAAATTAAAATATTATTGACGTGGATGTTTCAGACGTTTGAGAAATGAGTCAGTTAATCAGCATACTTTTTACCTTTCCAATATCACACATCAGTCTTAAGTCCAATAAACGTTGCCCCACAATCTAACTGAACAAGTTAGCGGAGAAATATACGTAATTGAATAGAGAAAAATCTAGTTATAAAATTAGTTTATTAGTTGGCTAATAAACTTAAATTTTAAGAAATTAAACTTATTTCTTTACGACTTAACTGACGTAATCTTGGCATAGGTTTTGGAGATAAAATCTATTCTCATATGTTATAAACTAACTAAATTAAAATAATGATTTGAAGTTTAATCTAGGACGCCTATTCAATTCTAGATTTGCAATTCGCAAGATCGATCGGTCGGCCATTCAGTACAATCCAGATGACTTTAAGCACGTCTCAATGCGACAAATTAAAACTAGTAAAAATCCAACGCAGATTCTACTCTCTATGCACATTCTTTCAAAGTCATATATTAAAAAAATGTGCATGGATGTATAAAAGATGTGTAGGATTATATAAGTTATTTTGCAAATTCATATCGCTCGCGTTTTTAGGTATGTCATAATTATTTAACTATTTTTGATCATTTGTATTGATCGTGTTCACTTGACCATTAAACCTGGTATGGAGCGCCTTTTAACCCAAAAACGTCTATGATTGCTAAATAAAAACCTTTTGCAATTAAAACCCACACCCTATATAGACAAACACCTCATTTGTCTGACTTTTGTGCAATTAACTTTTTTGTAAACTCAGTATAAATTTATATAAAAAAATTAATGCCACATTTTAATGCGCAATATAAAATCGGTTATGTTTTAATTATTGAAGCTCATGTTGTGTGTGTTAACGATTCTGCTTATATTATACCTAATAACTCCTATAGAGTTGTTGTAAGGAATAAAATAAATTAACAATTTGCGAGGAAAAACGAGTTTATTGTAAGGAATAAAAGTTAATCATGTCGTTACCTCCCCAGTGTGGTTATCGCGTTATAAAAAGGATTCGTTGCTCTTTTATTGTGGTGCGGTTCAGGGTTTGATTGCGTTAACGAGCGGACTAATAATTGAAAATATGTACAACAAATCTTGCTCGCATCCGCTAGAAAAGGAGTTTGTTGATGCTTACAGCAGCGCTATAAAGACTTTACAGTCACTTTCGCCACGAGGATAATAATTTGAGGCTTATAAACTTGCTGGTGTCGTAAGAGGCGACTAAGGTACCGGAACCGACAGATGGTGGTATATCCATCCGAGACAGTGCAGTTCAAATGCACAGGGCGCGGATGGGCAGCAGCATCCCCGTCGCGATGGCTGCGCTCTGCGATTGCCAACACGCTAGCCCAGCGCGGCAATTATGGGAAAAAAACCTCCTTTCTTGGAGAGGCTTATGTCCAGCTGTGGACTTCCAATGGCTGATATGATGACGATGAATCTTAATTTTAAAGTTCTCAAGAGTAACGTATATTATTACTACTATAAGTTTAAATTTTAATTTTAGCATTGAATAATCGTATTTCCATTAATGAGGTGTAGACGGTGTCAGGACATCATCGAACGATTCCAACTTTCAAGGTCGACGCTGGACTCTTGACGATGGCGTTAGTCTAGATGACGGTGCGTGTGCCAACATGTGCGCGAGACGCGAACACATGGTGAACTCGGTATATTTGCACTTGGAAGACCGCCATTTGCAATTGTTAATAACTGCAGCTCTAACTCACTTTACTATAGCGCCTGTGAACCCATGAATGAAAAAACCAATGAGATTAATCTGATCACGGGTTCCGTAATCGCACGAAGTAATAAACCTGAATATAACAACTCCTTGGACGCTTTTTTTACCTATACTAATACAATAAAGAGGAAATATTTATTGTTTGTTTTTTCTTGACTAATTTAAATAATTATTTCACTATTCGAAAGCTACCTCTTTACCGAGTAACACAGAACCTAAAATGCAATGTAATGGGGCTAAGTTTAATGTGTGTTTGTAACGAATAAACTCAAAAACTATCTAACTGATTTCTAAAATTATTTTACTTATTCAAAGTTACATTATTATTAAATCATATAAGCTATATTTTATATATATCCCTGACGTTAACAGGGACTCCACGGGTGAAACCACGGTGCCCTGCTAGCATCAGTAAAGGCGTATTGTGTTGAGCGAACAATCTAACTTTATTAATTTATAATCAAAGCTTATGTTATTGCGTACAAGACACGAGTGGTCCTGTAATTAATTAATTCTAACCAAGACTAGAGCTCGCTCATTTGCTTTACATATTTCAATTAGCTAAGTATGTCTTAGAAATTATTATTATTACGCTTCTAAATAAGATGAAAATCCATGTAACATACTACATACATTTATATTCATCGAGCATCCCATCGGGGTAAGCAGAATCTGTGATCTTGGTGTAGGTACCTCTCTCGCTTCCCTTACTCGCATTAGTCATTTCATACAACATTTATTCTTGGTACTTCTGACTTGACCCTTTTTTAATACCTCTTCTCAAGGTTAAGGTAGTTCGCCTAGGTCGTCCTATACCAACTCTTCCATTCACTTCCGTTGTACATATTTGTACAGACATTCTACTTTCATTCATCCTTTCTACATGTTCAAACCATGTACTGTATAGATTAGATAATTAAATCTAATAGCATTATGATATTTGTCTCTAATAGGATTCCAAAAACATAGAAGTATGCTCACAGTTAAACAATAAAATAAGTCTAAAATAGTTCTTGAGTCACTTCTTTCAGAGTAATCGATATGACTTAATAAATATTTTTTTGAGACTTTAAATTCACTTAGAAAGTGAAATGATTTTATAATCGTTTCTTAGAAGCAAGAAAAAAAATATCATTGCTCGTGACCCGAATCCGCGTTTTTAAAATAACATCGAGCATTTTCAATTCATAAACGCAAATAAAGTAAAATACTGATATAATTTTAGCTTGATGTTGAAATTAACTAAAACTATGAGCTTACAAACTTGAAATTGCTTGATGTTGCGTCAGTTCAATCATTATAGCAGATATTAGGCAATGCAGATTTTTTAGAGGCTTTTATCGTTCAGTATATTTTTTGGGAGATGTACAAATTGCTAAAATAAAATCAACGACCGTTGAGAATGTTCGCGTGAAGTAATCAGGTCAAGTGTGAACCTTCCTTGCAAAAGATCCGGTCAAAGTACACGATCGCATCGGACCTATAAACTGACTATTGTACTCCAACCCCTATTGTGCCTATATGTTACGACACCGCCTCTTACTATAGCAATAGATATGTGAAGTTAAACAATAGCGAGACCGAAGACACCGATTATTGCAGATGGCGAGGCACGAAGTGTAAAGAAAGACTAATTGTTAAATAAATTCGCTAGAATAACTTAGACGTAGATAGGCAAAGGTAAATAGGAAAGCAGTGAGATTGGTTTCATAGTCGTGATGTGACAATATAGTAACGTTTGCACGTCTGAGGAGATCTTTTAGCGTGTTGGTCATCCTGTTGGGGTTTGTAGTGGGAGCGTCATGGTGATACCGTAAGAGGGTATACTCCAGGAACTTGTTTAACTCTGTGATAAGTTAGGAAAGACGCACACTACGGGACGTGGTTTATCGTGGTTTAATCTGGTGATTTTGGGAACAAGTTCGACATTATAATCATTTCTGATGTACGTTATTTTATGTATATATATATTTTTATATCATATGCATTTATTGCGTTTATTTATACAAATATGTATGCCACGTTTATTTATTTTGTATATATATTGCCTGTATTCAATTTTAATATTTAATATAAAATGTTGTGCTAGTTTCAGGGAAAACAAGTTTCAACAGAGTTTAGGTTAATTTCTGACGCACACCAAAAGATGC
Source organism: Heortia vitessoides (assembly GCA_020976665.1). Classification (NCBI taxonomy): domain Eukaryota; kingdom Metazoa; phylum Arthropoda; class Insecta; order Lepidoptera; family Crambidae; genus Heortia; species Heortia vitessoides. The sequence goes on from JACJUM010002929.1 coordinate 5,919,097, forward strand.
GCAATCAGATTGGACACGCCTGTGTTTTTCTCATGCGACACAAAAAAATTTGTTACGCTATGGGTAATAAAGATTTAGTCTAACTTGCACTCGGTCGTCTGGCGGACGAATCTCTTTGCCCTAAAAAGAGTAGCTAATTGAAAAGTATTTATGTTAATTTTGAAGATGTTGCATTTGACCGCGTCGAATGTTGTACAAAGCAACGAGCTCAGGGGCAGTGAGGTAATGTTGCAAATGTCGGGCAACTGTTGCGCGCTCGCTGCCGATTCATATGTGAATGTTGTTCGGTCGTTTAGCGATGCATTTATGGTCATTAGGTCATTACTGGTGTCGTTAGAGTCTAGAATAACAGTGATGGCTTTATTGTCTATGGTTTGGACCATAAAGCATTTTAACGGGTGTGAAACGTTCTTTCTTGTATATAAAGTCCGTTCAAAGATATATGCGACTTTGACCGCGTGGGCTGCATGTGCAATTTCGCATCCCCCATCCCTTATTTTGGGGTTAAAAGTAGTGTGTTTTTATGTTATGAAAGCAAACAAGCATACCTTCCGCTTGATGATAAACGCAGCCGCAGCCTATAGACACTCGTGTCATCACAAAGGTATCACTAATGTATCGCCAACCTTGTAAACTGGAGATACAACGTCACATTTATCCAGTAATTTTACTGCCTCTCCCCCTTTAAACTGGAACACAGAAATGCAACCACTGCTAATTGACGGTAGGAATAGGTGAGAGTAAGGTACCAATGCAGTCGACCTTTGTAAGAGGTCTACCTCAAGTAATGTCCAAGAGTTCAAACAATTCACATGTCATATGCCTGTCATATGTTCGATTGTGTCCCTGTCTTATCTCTCTGGACTTGGGACTCTGGACAAATATTTATGTGATGAATTTTGGTATATGCTCTATGGTATATGATATTTTTAAGTATATTTTTTTATTTACTGTTGTCTAATATCCGTAACACATATGCTTTAAGCGATTTAGCACGGAATCTGGTCAGTGTATGAAATGTTGGATGAATTATTATTATTATATTTAATCAATACTATTTTATTGTCGTGAAACGCAACAGACAGACAAAAAATTTCAAATTCATAATATTTATTTGTATTTGCATTGCTCACAAAACAAGAACAGCCGCATACCGCGTTACATAATTGAAATAATTTAAAACCTAAATACATATATAATTTCCTTGCTAATATATTTTATTAGCTGGTCTTATATATTAAGGCGCAAAACGATTTAAAATTCCACTTTCTAGGCAAGATCTTGCATATTAATCTGGTATTACATAAGAATTTTCGTTCTTTTCGCAAATAAACATCTACTTAGTCTTACCAACTTGTACGCGTTACCTCCATCTTGTTTACAAGGAGCGCATTGCATTTTAAGAAGCATTTTCAATTTAATCGAACGCATCGTAACTTTAGAATGTACTTTATGCATTTCGAATACGAATCGTCGTGAAAGCTTTGCAATAAAAAAATACAAGATCATTCTGTTGTATGCGATTAAAATTATATAACTGATGCAGACGAATTCATTTGTTATGAACTTCATACAATTTCTTTTTAATACTTGTAGATCATTTAGATATCTCACGGTACCGGCAGATGGCGGTATATCCACCTGAAACAGCACAACTTAAATTCAGGTGGATGGGGATGGGCAACAGCATTACCATCGCAAAGCTAAGCTCTGCGATTGCCACTGAATTGCATTACTCAGCGCGGCAATTATGGGCAAAATATCTAGAGTTCCATATTCAACAATCTATGGCTATTATAAATAATGGTGATGAAGATGTCTCAGCCATAAAGAGTACATGGGGCTTGGGTGAAGCACCCATAGCGCGATCGTTGAAGTTAAGCAACATTTGCAAGGGTTAGTTTTTGGATGGGTTTTCAAAACGGTATTACCTGGAGCTGGTCCACGATCGAAACGCATATTGAGCTTTAGTCTTGTCTGCATAATAAGTCTTTACACTTATACATTCCCATCAGGTCCACGTGAAACATCATGGCCTGTGCTTCATTTTCATCCATAATGGATAATTATATGAAGAAGTCCCTCAAACAGTCCTTTACATTAGCAAACTCAAGTGGTACGATTTTCTACTCATGACGCCTTATGGCAAAATTTTAATTAAAACCCAAGTTGAAGCTGATATAAAGGTTAATATATTTTAGTAACATATCTTTATATAAATTTCTACGTCTCATGCAATGATTTCACTTCGAGATGAAGCACCTGTGTTAAGGACATCAGATAACAAAGGTATCATAAATACAATACTTTAATACATATTAACCACCCAAACACAGAATAAATACAAATATTTATCATATAAATGTTTGTCCTTATTGAGGATCGAACCCACGCCCCTCGGAGTCCGACATTGGGTACGACAAAATATATTATAACGGTATATTTTTAATTCTTTATATATTTTTAATTTAACATTATGGTAGGAATGCCATAATGTTAATTATGCATAGAACATATTGTAATTTGTTAGTAGCCATTTTGTTGGTACAAATTGGCTACTAAGTGGCAGCCTGTAATTAAGTCATCAATTTGATATGTATCCTAAACAATTACTATTATGACTCTTAAGCGAATGTCTTGTTAGCTGTACTGAAATAGATAACATAATAAAATAATACAAAGTTCTTCTCTAGATAGTTATTATTACAAAAACAATAACTATCTATAATTATTTATAAACTTGTGTCGCACTATAAGTACTCAGTATGTCACTATTTAATAAAAAATAACTTCTAACATTTGGTAACCATGAAAAGACTGACTTAAAAATAAGTCACGCTCAGTTACCGTGGCGAATGTTGATTCAAATCAGGTGGTAATCTGCGGCGATATTTTGAGCATAAGTACTAGCTCTATTCCTATTTCCTAATTATTTAATATTTATGTGATAGTTATCTTCGAGCCGAGTAGAGCCTTTAACGCCCAGTGATCGACCTCACTCGTCCTTGTACCTTGTCTCTGTGTTCCGTCTAATGATGTTTCTCAAACTGTGCAGCACAGATCAGAGGCTATCTCAAGGAAAATTAGTTGGACGCATTTGTCTTATCAATAAAGTATTGCCGATTGCGGTCTCGGATTGATTCGCCGTTAAATTCGAACACACTTCAAATAAGTAATAGGTACTTGTTATTTATCTACCCTACAGCAAATGTAGCGTAATCAATAGGGATTTTTGTAATGTCAGCCTCTAACGGACAAAAAACGAAAAAACGCACTCTAATGGGCAAAAAATTTTTTATTCATTTTACGGATTTTTTTTTCCCACTAAGCCGTGGGTGGGGTACCGGTGAATAGTACCTCTCCCACGTGTCGTAAGAGGCGGCTAATGTACCGGAACCAACAGATAGCGGTTTATCCATCCAAAACAGCATAGCTGAAATTCTACAAGGGATGGACAGCAGCTTCTCAGTCGCAAAACTGCGCTCTGCGAATGCCACCACGCCTGCAAAGCGCGACAATTATGGACAAAAATCTTAAGGAGGCCTATGTCTAACTGTGGACTTTCTATAGCTGATATGATGATAGTAGTCGTACTAGATATTGTTACTTTTCTCCGCCCAAACATTATGAATTCTTAGTTCTGGTCATAACTTATTTTATTGCTAGGGAAGTAGACTGGTTATATATTATATATGGAAGGCAATAAAAATATATTTTGTCTTATTTAAATATTCCGGTTATGTTACATGATGTTGAACGTGTTCTTGTTTTAGTTTTTGCGCAATCCTTATTTACCTAGACTACACGTAAGTACAAAAAGATACATGTGAAAGTTTCCAAAGAAACAGTTTGAAATGTTATTATAGCGATGGTTTTTTAGAAATAACTATCATCGTGTAATAATTATTAAACCAAAATATTTCAAATCTGTTACAGCACCATGCATTTTCTTGTATAATTAATTGCACTGAATACATATTCTGTGTGACTTACCACTGAGGCAGTTCTTATATGAAAACAAATAGAATTAGCCATGGAGCAGAGTAGAACTTCTCCCCCAGTTCCAGTATCGTTAGAGGTGACTGAATTAGCGTAACCCGAAAATCGTAATTAAAAGATAATTAGCAGCATTCGTGTCGCGAATCTACGCTGTACGATTGCCACCACGCCTGCCCAGCTCGGCAATTATTGACAAATTCCGTCCTTTTTGCGGAAGCCTATGTCCAGCAGTGGACCAGCTAAGTCTGCGATACGATTATAATGATGAATTTAAAAACACATTACCATTTCTTAAATTTTTCTCTTGATCTGGTGTTAAAGTAAAGAATATGTAGGATAAAACAAATTGTTCAGGTACGAACGGCACGCGCTCGCTTTCTATTAGAATAGTTGGGAAGCGCTAGACAAGTTCGAGCTTAGCTCAGACCAGTCCAGGCTGGCATCCAACTAAAAAAGGTCTAATGTAAATGCCTGTCCATTGCATAATAATACGGCGAACCTGCAACGATTTAAAACTGAATATTCCCTATAAAAAGTATCAATAAGTGAGATTATCGGACCATTCCGCTCTTTATAGCTAATCTACGTTCGCGAAATGATTTTGCATAGGAATATAATTTTATGGTAAACTTTTACACTTGCTTTTTCTCGGAAGCCCTCTCAGTGCACGACTGCCTGCTTAATAATCGTTTATAAGGATCGAAGAATGATAAAATCAAATAAAGTGACAGCAAAGGAGTTTATCTAGCATAAAATATATGGAGAATTCCTCCTCTAAGCTTACATCTTATGCTGGATATTTATATAAATTAAACCAATATTATATATGGCTTCAAGTTAACCAGTTTCATTTTATTTTATATCGCAGGTATTTTAATTAAAATATGTTAAAATTTATATATAAACTGTTTTGTAATTGTAATTATTGCCAATTATTTATTATACACACTTAACTACCAGACACAAACGCGGAAGTAATCGTCATTTAAATGCATGGCAGAAGGTGTATATAAAAGATGTCCGACTAGAGAAACTTAATACGTTGAAAATGTATTAAGTTGTATCTACAGAAGGTACAGACTTCGTAATATTGGTTGCATTTTAACAGATTCCTTTACAATAGAATTTCGAAAAGTTACAAAACTGTTTGAAGAATCTTGTATAAAAAAAACAAATGTGATTTTAAGACCATATTTAGAATTAAACTACTGTTTATGAATAAATATTTTCAAGAATTACATAGATTCCTTTAAATACAGATGTATAATGAAAAATTCGTATGTATGTACATACACATATAAAACCATATGATATAGATATATATCTATGAAACAAAAATTGAAAGTTCTTATTGAACCTGGAGAACCACAAATTTTGGAATTTGAAGCTGCCATGCTGCAATAGCATGTAAAGAAAAATCAGGCAGTTGAATCATTTTCGATAACATATATATGCCGTTCTTCTAAAATATGCCGTTTATAAAACAAAATAATCTGATATAAATTCGCAAATGGCGGCGTACCGCACAAAAAATGTACGATCATTTGTTGTACATCATCCACACTAATACTATAAATCGTCTGTCTGTCTGTTTATTACGTCTTCACGACTTACACGATAAACCGATTACAATTGAAGTTGGCACGTGTGTAGCTTGAATCCCCGAGGACATAAAAGGCTTTTGAACCCTGGGAAGTTCATCACAGCAGAACGAACTCTTATTAACATTGATCTTTAAGAGGAAGGCGGAATTTCTCCCATTAATGCCACCCACAGCCGGCAATAAATAAAAATAGGGCTACAGGAATGCCTCGGTACTTCTGGCGGATAAACCGCCATCTGAAGCTTCCGGTACCTCGGTCGCCTCTTTCGATACTTTTAACAGAGGGAGGTACTACTGTGCCGACAACCAACTGCACTAAAACAACATAATATTAATAATAATATTGATAATTTAAATGGTCAAATCATATTTAAAATTACTTCCACGAATCATCATTAAACATTCTTCTTACAATGGTGTATCATCAAACTGAACCATTAGGTGATACAGAACGTAACTCGGTATCCGTGTCCAAGTGGTTACAACTATGATTTTATGCAGCGGATTAATTCTAAAACGTGAGACTCTGGTTATCTCCAACTGCAAAGCTTTACGTATACAAACGTCCATCGCTGAATCAATTGAATAGTGCCTTTGTAGTAAGAACAATATTTAAGAGCATGACCACGGGTCGTCACGGTTGGAAATAACATAAAGCCCATGTCACACTATGATCATACTATATTTTGTTATAATTATATTAATTTGCATAACATCTCATACAAGATACATACACAAGTGCGACTTACTATTATGTCAGGTCAATGTATGTGTTGGCGATCTGAATATTATTATTATACATTAACCTGACTCCGAGGTAAGTAGCTTAAAGCACTTTTGTTACGGATCAAACAACAGAGGAATCACAGATATAATACTAAAACACGTATATTTAACACCCAGACACAGAACAAACACAAATATTCATTATATAAATATTTGTCTTGGGTGGGGATCGGACCCACGACTCTTGGCGCAGGAACACTACCATCTGCGTCAACGAGCCAGTCAAAAGAAGAGCTGAGATTATAAATATAGAGACATATACAAATAGATCTAGAAAATTTATTATAATCATATCAGCCTGAGGATTTTAGCAATCCTTTTTATTTAGCAATTATAAAACACCGCCATCGGTCGCTTGTGAGTTAACTCTCACGACACCGGGTATAAATAAATTATATGATTATTATTGTAAGCAATTAAAACATAATACTTTATGATTTAAATTACTAGATACAGTTTTACATGAGAATATCTATCGTTTTATCAATAAAAGCCTTTTTATTACCGTTATATCCATTTAAACGAGATAAAGCATCGATTATGTAGCTATGTTACCTATCTTAAAAATCGAGCTTGATTGAGATTATTTTTAATGGATCATCTACGATTAAAATTTTTATCATATTTATATTTAAAACTAAAAATTACATCTATATGTATGCCTGCAACTTCGTCCGCGTGGAATAGTTTTTTTAGGGTACCATACATCTTTACCTCAACTTATATAAACTATGAACGTCATGTTTATTTACATCGAATCAATAGCGTGAAAAATAAATTTCAAGTTTCTAGCTATAAAAATAGGATACTTCCATACAACTTTTTATACCCCTTTTCACTTATTTCCAATTAAAAAATAGCCTATGTCCTGTTTAGGATCTAAAGATTGTCAGCGTAGCGTAAGCGGGAAAGCGTAACAGACAGACAGACAGACAGAGCTACTTTCGCATTTATAATATTAGTAGGGATAAAACAGATAAAAACAGCATGCACAGAAAAAAAATATACAAATTCGTTTCGTATTATTTTATAATATTACGTATAAGTTGTTTTGTATTTAAAAAAAAATTAGAGAATTATTGAATTTTTAAGCGACTAGGTACAACGATAAGGGACAAACGTTGTCGCTAAAGAATTAGCAACTATTATTAAATAGTTTGCTAACCCCAGCCACTGGTGAGTTGACAGTGACACCCAACATAGTCTTTTCGACGGAGACTTAGAAGATGTATCGATCGGGTAGCGGAAGATCCCAAAACCTTTGCATGTACTAAAGTAAAATCTTACCATTGAAAACTTTGCGTAAAATATTAACTTTTTAAAACACCAAACTGTGTTTAGAGATCTTTACTCTTATACGAAATTACATTTCATTTATCTTGAGATATATCATAATTCTATAAAATCGTAGATTATGGGGGCCTTTTTATAAACAGTCTTATATTACTTTTGAAAGAAATTGCAACTAATTTCTTTTACTAAGTTTGAATTTGTATAATTGAAATAGATTAAATATTTTAGTTTTTTCATATTTTTGAATAGTTGGTGAGTGAAAGAGATATTAAAATAAGACTTTAATTTGTCTGTTTTGAGATCTCTGCAATGGATTAAGGTCTGTGGGTTAATTTATCTTTAATTATTTTGTTGTGGAGATGATTATAACACTGTAATATAACTTATTACATCATAGAAAATTGTTGGATGGGCGACAAATGTCATCCATTTTGATTATGAGTTTGACTATTTGGTCAAATTCATAGTCAAAATATATTTTTATTCAAGGAGGCCAAGGAGGTAACAATTTCGAATCGTCAAATTACTCTATATTTTTATAGGCAATTCTAACTAATTTATTTATCTTATAAATGCTAATACAGCTAATTGAGTATAAATTTAAGAACTTCTGGGACGGATATCAGTTTACAGAAAAATTACAAATATAATAGCTAATATGGAATTACATTTATTACATTTGATATATATATAACATAAATTGAAGTTATTATATTAATAACACAGAACAGATATAAAGTTTGGAGGGTATAACAAAAAGATCTTAGCGAATCGTCTAAAATTAAAAATAAAATTATAAAATGTATAACAAATATATTAACTGGTATATTTGCCTCATGTAAGGAGACCTTTACTTTACCTTTACTACTCGGGTTCTGGTTTGAAATGTCATGCGAATTAAGTTTCCGGGATACAAGCGGCCAGATTTATTTTTAAACTTATTAGTGACTCGTTATACTTGATTTTGTCAGCCATCTCACTATCTACATAGGATCTGCAGGGCTGAATACGTCGTTTAGATTATACAAGATGTAAACTAGATCTATCTTCATCTATCTATTTACATTTTCTAGAAGCAAAAAATATTTACTAGCTTTTGCCGGCACCCACGCTCGCGCTAAATTCGGAGTAACTTGGTTACCTCTTATATCTATGACTTCCAATTAAGAACCTTTATACTGAATTTCATTCAAATAACTTCAAAAACAGTAACGTTTCAAACCTACTCAGAATAGGGGGTTTAAGCCCTGCATTAATACGTCAATCAATCAGTCAATTAGCTTCTCCGTTTATATAGTTCTGTAGTTCTCCTGTAGTTAAACGTACTTCAAGTCCTCTGTAGTTAGATACAAAATTTCATTACGATTTCCGTAGTCCCGTTGTAGTCGTGAAAGAGTAACAAATAGACAGACAGACATGCACTAGCTTTTACGATATTAGATTGATTTACAGACACTACCTTGATTCACCGATAAGTTTAATTGGAAAACGTGAATGATACAACATGCCCAGAAGCAGGCTTCCTATTTGAGCGTAGCTCGCAGCCTCCTACCACCCAAGAGCAAGGATAATAAAAAAACTAGTACTTGTCAAACAGTCAAAGCGCAATGTTTATAATTATTAAAGCAACATTGGTTTTATTGCAATGGAATAGGAGGCTGTAATGACGGAAGTGGCTTGCCTCCGAGTGGATTGAGGACACGGCCTGGCTAACGGGGTCGGAGTTTGGCGAGAATGGAATTATAGATAAAGGGTTTATTATTATGACTTTGACTTGGTCTTTAAATACTTAGGCGTGAGTAACAAAAAAGACAATTTGTAAAGAATGATTGAGTCGACAGTCGTCGTTAAAGTATTAATAGTATGTATATTTCGCTATCATTTACATAAGCTATACCTCATACAAAAGGTCATCTGCATCAATACCTCATCCTCACCTATTTCTACCGCCAAATAGCAGAGTCAATATTGTTGTGTTTTGGTCTGAACGATGAAAGAGATAGTGATTTTTTTGGTATACTCTAATGTGGCATAATATCCTCAAGTCACACGGTTGGCAACGCGTTAGTCCATCCATGTGATATTACGAGCGTCTATAGGCTATAGTGACGCTTACTATCACGCGGACTGTATGCTTCTATGTCGACCTGGTCTAAACCATGGAGACGTTTTCGGGAGTTAAAGCAGCCTAAGCCTTATTGTAGCTATCAGCAAAAAAAAGTCCCTTTAAAATCATTTAGTTGTTTCAGATATTAGATTCCACGCAGACTGCCTCAGATTATGTACTAATTAACTAAACTAAACCGCGAATCGAATACTGGATATAGATCGTAAAGTTTAGTGACAGTGATATTGAACGGTATGCTTACACTGTTAAAAGTATATACCAAATGCAGCCAGCGATGCACGTAACATAAAACAAAGAATATCTTCTCCCAAATGATATAGGTTGCAGATAATAGCCAGGTATAATGCATTCGGATGCGCGCGGTTGAACACTTTCGCGTGTTACGCAAGATTACAAACTCGAAAAACATCTTAATCAAAATACTCTGGTCCTTATCGAGAGGCCGTAGAGTCTACAATACATTGTCAATCGTGATGCATTTAGTTGCATGTTTATAAGACACAAGGTCGTCACGAAAGAGGACGAATCTTCAATCAAGTTTTTGTTCGGTGTTCTCAATCGATATCATTAATAATATTAAATGGTATTATGTAAGTTGATTAGCACACTCAGTAACTGTCACCGTGCCTATCAAGACTGACGGGATGTATTGAATTAAATAATATAAAAAACGTGACGTCTGTACGTACGAGTCAGGTTCCATAGAGGTTGGAGCGCGTTGATGTCTTTTCATCGGGGCTTGGCTCACGCAACGATAATGCTTTGTCGTTTGCGCAAGCACTTCGAATATTGTCCACAATTTAATTTGAATTCCTGAAATTATAGCCTTTTGTCAGACGAAGTCGTGGGTGGTCGCTAGCTTTTAGCTTTAGTGTTGCAAAGCTATATTATTGTAATACTGATAAAACTAATTATTTATTGTAGATCAAAAACATTAAAAATAAAAGCAGTCGGCGAAGTTTTGTATATCATCAGCATATATTATAATACCTGCCATTGCAAGTCCACTGTTGGGCATAGGCCCCTCTAAGGAAGAAGATTATTTTCGTCCTCGCCCGCATAATATAAATAATGAATATAATTATAATTAAAGGTAATACGCCTTCATCAGCTTTTTTAAATATAGATCGTTGCATCGAGTGTTCAGTGGAAGTGAAAGCTATAAACTTTTTTTTATTAATGAAGGGAGTTAAGGTTCTATATTATATTCCTTGTTCCAAATTCATTAATATCTTTATATACGAACCCTTGGTTTATATATTAGTATCAAATTTATTCCATACTAATGTTATAAAGAGGAAAGATTTGATTGTTCGTTTGTTGGTTACGGTTTAGCTCAGAAACTACTAGACTGATATAAAAAATAGAGACCGCTGCCTAAAATAGAAGTAGGTAAACAGTATTTTTGTACGTTTGATAAACCAGAAAATTAAAAAGAAACTCTTTTATGATTATTTAATTACATTTATCAGCATGCCCCATGCATGCATAGGTAACATATTGTATCTACATATTGTCACGAGAAACTAGGCGAGTGAATCCGCGGTGCCATGCTATATTTCATATTCTCACACGACTGAATTCCTCCAGAAGTATTCCTAGATAAGTAAATTGCATATGCTATAACGGCTCGGGCATTACTGGAACCCGGTAGAAGCATGCGGCGAGAATGTCTGCTATGGAACAACTATCGCAGAGCCTTGTATCACAAAAAAACTATCCGCCTCGGTGATAATGATAACACTATAAATCTTTATAGTACATGTGTTTTGACCGTGTACGTTTTAAGTATGAGTCAGACCTCTTTTTGTTTGGTTTTATAAGCATGCAATATACTGCACACCCCGAGATTAAAGTAAGAGTAAATACGTATACATTTTTAGATAACCATTCTCTTGTAGATAAATGACGTGCCCGATGGTACAGATGGTAGTGATCCTGTCTTGTGCGCCAAAGGTCGTGGGTTCGACCCCACCCAGGACAAATATTTATATGATGATATATATATATATATATGTGTGTTTCGTGTCTGGGTGTTAAATATATGTATTTAAGTGGTATATTTGTGATCCTCTGTGGTCTGATGTGCTTTAAGCGACTTACTACGAAGTCAGGTCGATGTACGAGTATGAGTTGTAGACTTTTATACATACATACACAATATACATCACGCATGTGTACCATCAGGGTAAGCAGACACTATGGATCTCCATTTTCTTCAATCTTGGCTTACCTCTGTCGCTTCCTTTTCTTACTCGCATTAGTCTTTTCATTCACCTTTATTCAACTTCTAACCTGACTCATCTGTAGTGCCGCTTCTACCTAGTTATGTTATTTTCGTTTAGGTCATTCTATACCAACTTTTTTCAATTTTCACTTCTGTTCCACATATTTATGCACTCATTCTACTTTCATTCATCATTTCTATATATCCAAACTATCATTATCAATACATATAAATACTTTTATATTGACTAGCTGTGTCCGCTGCTTCGTCCGCGTGGAATAGCTTCTTTGGGTACCACACACCGACGCATTGTATTATTTACACCAATTAACTGTTATATCATATTTTATAATGACTAGGTAAATATTAGCTCTAATATTTTATCTCTAGTCGCCATATTTCCACACAGAATGTCTTATCCTTAATCTTTAAAGGGTAAAACCTTTATAAACTGTGAATGTCATATATATTTATGTATTTAATCAATAGTCTAAAAAAAATTTTAAACTCTAAAAATGACGATAGTTTTATACAACTTTTCATTCCTCATTTCAATCTATTTCCTTCCTCTGGTTCTAGAATATTTGTATACCCAAATTTTATTTTAATCAGTTCCGAAGTGTTGTCATGATAACGCAGACAGACAGATAAATAGATAGACCGAGTTACTTTCGCATTTATAATAATAAATATATAATATACTAGTAAAGATTCAAATATAATTTGCATTGGTAAATTATAATTTTAAACAAGCTATCTTTTATGGATTAGTATTTACAATAACAGCAGAGGAAAAAGCAATGTTTACCTATATATAATTACTGTGGTGGTCAGTCAGTCAAGTGGCAAGCTGTGCCTAGCTTTTTGTTGAAAAAATCTAACTTCTCGTAGTTCGTTGACCGATCCACCACTGTATACTCCCAATAGCGGTTGCAATCTGCAGTCGTTCAGCCGTAAACATATTTTGAAATGCCGTGATTCATGCCTACTGTTAATTCTCCGAATATCTGATCAAAAACATTTTTATAAATCAAAATGGCCGACCGCTTTCTTAAGCTGTTCGCGTGGTTATCGCTTTGTATCGCGTCCACGAGACCATTTTTGTACTCAAAACTATATTACTTACACATACAACTACATACAAGTAAAATTTCATAAAAATCTGTTTTATGCTTACGCAGGTAAAGGTGTAACAAAAGAACAGACTTAGCTTCAAGTCCGCATGTGCTCCACTGTATCTCATCCTGCAGGACTTTTCTAGAATAAAAAAAATCCTCTGTCCTTCCTCAGGGTTCAAGCTTATGCTGTTAGCTTATCAAATAAACAGACATATAAAACACTGTGACTGTCTGTCACATTTCTGACCAAATTGAAATTACAACAAATCTTACAAACGAATAAATTATACATGATATTCACGGAAGCTCAACCGCGAATATATATTAGTTCTCCCATTATCATCATCATCATAATATCAGTTAAAGGACGTCCACTACTGGTCACAGGCCTTCCCAAGTGATCTCATATTTGATTTACTTCAGGCAACATCTCATACATTAGACTCCGAAATAAGCCCTATATGTATATTACATATATACCCAAAAAAAAACGAAGACAAAAATTAATCATCTAAATGTTTACTCTCGGTGGGATCAAAACTTGGAGAAAGAGCTAGACACAATTCAGTAATGAGACAAACGGAATACATTCACAGTTGAAAACATTAATTAAGGATCTTTAATCGCGTACAGTAATATACATTTCATAGAGTAATCAAAACTTTAAGCGTATGGTGTGAACAGACCTTTATAAGGCTATTATACTACCCTGGCTCCGTCTGTTATTTGTAAGCATGATAAAAGATACCTGTAAACTTTTACAGCGTTGTCTGTCAGGCCTGATGTTTGCACTTCAAACAAATAGTTTCACTAGAAGAACCTCTCGCTGTAATATAAATAATAACATTCTGTAATAATTGTAATAACTTTACCCTGACACCTCTGTAGGTGTTCTTCCGTCCACTCGGAATTCTAACACATAAACAAACCAGAATCTAGACATCGATTCAATAACCCATTATTGTAAGCCGAACATAAAGCTTCGTTCCGATTTATTTACTATCTGCGTCGTGCATCCGACTAGCGAACCATTTTAAACAGACCTCCGCAAATGCAGTTCTCGCCTCTACACCAACTTCAGCCTGGAATCCCCCGGGGGACAGGGAAGGTCATGGTACAGCGGTCGTTCTGAAGAACAATGGGTTCAGGTTGATTACACTTGACTATGAATAGGGAGGCTAAGTTCGCTACACCTCGCTCCGTACTTCCTTGTACAACGCGAGAAACAGTCTAATGGCCTCTATTGAGTACTAAATGAGTAGGAACGCTGAGATATAGGGTCGGGATGTAGACATTAAGATGGCGTCGTGAACGTATACTTAAATCCCTTTGATTAATACCTGCTTGTCTCGATAAGAATACTAAGGACCAGTCGGTTTAATTCATTTTGTAGATGGGCCATATAAATAAATCAGACGGTTGACAATTTAGGTTGGGTCTTGTCATAAATCGTCTCGTGCAACATTTACGAAGTCTATCGGAGTAATATATACTCCGTTCTTAGACCCTAGTGTGTATTAATTTTGCGAATAAGTGTTATTTGTTTCGTTCATTTGCAAAGCTAAGAGAGTGATTTAAAATCCTTCTTTATTATGGATTAGATTAGACAGTGTCTTTATATATAAAATTTCGTGTCACGTCGTTTGTCCACGATAAACGTCTAAACTATTGTACCGATTTTAATTAATATCTGTTTACGATATACAGTTTGATCTTACTTGAAAGATAGTCAAGTTTTTATCTCTATTTATATTCGCAACTCTTTTTGAAACGATAAACATATAAAGTTTATTGTAATGTAATGGTAAGTAATGTGATCATGGTATGTGTAGGTGTAATGTAATCTAATATAATGTTACAAATAATAGGGTTAGAGGCCTGGTGCACATATATACAGACAGATCACTGCCTAGTTTAGTCTCTCACAAATAATAAATCCAAAGATTTATTGTATTGTATTGCATTAAAATAATGTTATGTTTGTGACGAGGATTTTTTTATTGTTATTATATTACACAAATAATTATATTTTTTAAGGGTTTATTATGTATTCAATAACGTACGCTAAAGCTCAATCATTTCGTTATTCTGTCTGTATTTCACTTGATTGAGATGGTCTGATCAAAATTATACGTAATTTTAATATTTTCGTAGATGTACATTAAAGTTCACAGAAACGTAATGTTCACAGTACTTTTAGATTCGTTCCTACCGCGATAGCATAATTAGATACCGGCATTATTTGTCGGTACAGCGTAGTATTACCGCGGTCCCACGCCGGCCGCGGCCGACCGGCTCGTGATCTTCGCTAACGGCACCGGACCCTTTGATTCGAACAGTTTCCAGGCTTGTAAATAGGCAAGTTTATAAGCAGGTAAAGTGGAGCAAAGCAACGTTACACGCGGGGAACAAACCTTTCTAATAAATATTGTACTTACGTGTAGGCGTTAAGTGTGGGTGAGCGAGATGAGATGATTTTTGCCATTTGCAAGTAATTTGTAAAGTAAAATAGCTTTGCCTTTGAACAGTGGAAAGTAATTGTGATTCCGTTGTCCCATTTGTTTGTGGAATACAAGTAGGTGGTAATGTTCTGAATTACATTTACTGAAATGATAATGATCTCCGTTTAAATAACAAGGTTTGCTCACGAAGTACACTAGTGATGCATTTGGATTAAAAGTTTATATATGAACTCAGTAGACTATTTTGTACCCTAAGAAAGATAATTTTGTAGGAAGTATATCTTTTATTCAATTTTAAATATTTATTTGCTTTCTAATTGTGTGTAATTCTAACAATTATTTCGGTCTTATAATTTAGATGCCTTTCCAAGCTTTGCAAATGAAGCATACATGACACTACTTATAATATTTTATAAAGACTTAAACTAAAATCTAACAATATAATTAATACAAATACTATAATTAAATAAATTAAAAAATACAATACAAATATTATGAAGGTAATTTCTAAAGAAATCTAAACATATCTATTGATTTTTTTTGTATCACACATACAAAAAATACTTTTTACAGGCATTATCAACAGTAGAATCACATATATAATACTTAAATACATTTTTAACACCCAGACACAAAAAGAAATGACACAAGAAAAAACACAAATATTTATCACTTTTTTATATTACGTCAGCAGACAAACATACGGTCCGCTAGATGGTAAACGTGACCATAGCCTAGAGACGCTCGTGTCATCACATAGATCACTGGGATGTCGCCAACCTTGTGAACTGAAAATACCTAATTTCACTGCCTCTCTCGCCCTTCAAACCGGAACACAGCATTGCGAATTTTGCTATTTGGCGATACAAATAGGAGAGAGTGAGGTACCAACGCAGACGACCTTCGTAAGAAGTCTACTTCTGTTAAATATAGTCATTTAAATATTTGGGTGGTGATCGAACCCACGACCCTTGGTATAATACAGGAACACCAGCAAATGCGCCATCGGCGCCGTCAAATAATATTATTGAATATGAATAAGCTTCGTAAGTATAATAGAGGTGGTGCGAGAGATCAGTAATTTAATCACGTAGCATTACGTAATTGCGTGCTAGTCAGAAATCAAATTTCCTGGGCGGGTGTTTGTACAGTAATTGTATATCTAATTTATACTGTGTGTTGAACTTCATTGTGAGTACCTTCATAACGTCCAATTTACAAAGATCTTAGCACTAAGTTTCTATTGTTTGAAGAATAGTTAGTCAGCCGCATATTAGAAGTCTGCTTCGACCGGTATATAAGACATATAAAAGCAATAAACAGATAATAATATTTTATAACATCGAGTTAGACCTACAAAAGGTCTGCATTGGTACATCACTCTCATCTATTCTCTACCGCCAATAGCAGTGTTCGCATTGCTGTATTCCGGTCTGAAGGGTGAGAGAGGCAGTGAATTTACTAGGTAATGTGGCATAATATCCTAAACTTACAAGGTTGGCAACTCATTAGTGCTATTATGAGTCTATAGGCTGCAGAGACGCTTACTATCGCATTGTATGCTGGTTTATCGAATTAGTCTAGTAGAAAAAACTACTCAGAATAAACCTGTTTGTAAAAGCCGTTAAAAAGTAGTTTTATAGTAAACAAATTAGTAGCATTTCCTATTTACCGGTTATAATCAAAATTGAAAATATTAAACAATGTAAGATAGAGAATAGGGCATGTTATAAAAGATTTTAAGTTTTACTATTCGTAATTTAATGAAAGACTAAATTATATATTCAGTCAGTTGCGCTAACTGTTAAACAACTGACAGTTATATTTAAATATATTACAGTTATTAAATGACAAACTGTATATGAGATTATATCAAAAATGCATTATATGTATCATCATCATCAGTCATTCTTTCTTTTTTTTTAATTTTCCGCGCGAAATGTTCTTATTTTTATTTCATATGAACCTTTACCTGGTAACAAGAAACATAAGCAAAAGAGATTAAGCAAAATCCATTCAGCTGAAAACATGTGAGTACATAACAATGGAAAATATTTATGTTTAAATATGCTAGCGGACGCGACAGACATTGTCCATTTAAAATATCTTGATATCGACTGCAGCGCCATCGGCCGGGCTAATTTGTGAATCTAACCCGTCCAGGGCGCAGTGCAAAAAAAATGGTTCTTCTAAAAGGAATCTACACGGAGCAACAGATCAATCTGACATCCAAATTCAATGACTCTTAATTAGCAGTTTATCAGAATTTAATATCTCGAAAGTTTAAGTTAAAAGTTGTTTGACCTACGAGTATAATTGGCGAACATTAAATTGAGAAATTGTCACCATATACCACATAACTTCGTCTTACTTACTTTGACGTGAGTATTACTATTTGTTATAAATACTATTAAAAGCATCGAATGTTACATGGTTTTTGTATGATATCGATTTTAAAGTAATTTAACACAACCGACACTGAGTTGTAAAAATAATGACGTCGTCGTGCGGCTAGTATATGTCTCTGCGAATTGAGTTAGTTTTTCATACTACACATATGTTTATAAACTTTAAACTCTGATGAAATCATCATCATACCAACCATTGGAAGTTCACTGCTGGACATAGGCCTCCTCAAAAAAGGGGGTTTTTTACCCATAATTGCTACGCTGGGCAAGCGTGTCGGCAATCGCAGAGCGCAGCATTCGCGACGGCGATGCTGCTGCCCATTCCCGCCCTGTGCATTTGAGCTACACTGCATCGGATGAATATATCTGTTTTGGTACCTCAGGCACCTCTAACGACACCTGGTACAGGAGAAGGTACTATTTTACTCTGCCGGTACCTCACGGCTAATGATCACTAACAATTACTAAACAGTACAAGAACATAGAGCTATTAAAGTAATTTTATTATATGTAAAATAGTAATTAAATAACGTAGATCACGCGTAAAACATAACGCAATCAAGATAAAGATCCGAGAGATATTCGCTGTGCCCGAAGCTGTGTGAGCACGAAACGTTTAGACGTCGATTATCACGGCAACAAGGGAACAATTGCAGTATTGTATTTTATCTATATAAATTAACGGCAAATAAATAGAATTTGGGGCCTGGTCTAAATAGAGTCCATGTCCGCGATAAAAACTATCAAGATGGAATCAGCTTCCAGGTACTTGCGACATTTCTGTGGTAAACCGTAACTGTTAGACATTGGTCATTCATAAATTTAATAAATTCATACAAAAACTCATACATTGATTTGACTCCTTGTTAAGTCGCTTTAAGTACTTGTTTTAAGAATATTAGACAACAGAGGAATCACAAATACCTTAATACATATTTTTAACACCCAGACACATGACAAACACAAATATATTCATATAGATATTTGACCTGTGTGGGGATCGACACACGTTCGTTGGCGCACAAGATAGGATCACTTCCATATGCGCGATCGGGCCCATCACTTCATTCATCCGTGGAGAATTAAAAATTTTATTTAAACAATAGTTCCCAAAGGAAATCTGTGTCCGTAATAAGTACTGTGTCCTTAACAACTTGTAAAGTCTGTAAGGCCTAGGCAATCCCCATATATCTAGGACAGGTTTATAAAAATACTTTTGTCGAACATAATTTCTTTAAGTAAATCAAAGCCACAAGGACTCCTATTTTTTTGGGTAACAGACAACATATTTTTTTAAGTATACTAACTTGTCTGTAACCCTGTGTCATGTCACAAAGACTGACATGTTGAGATAAGCTTCCATGAGCCATCGAAGATCGCTCGGTATCCCTTTTAAATGTAAGTTATCTGTCTATACCCAGGACAGCTTTAGAAAAAATCTCGAAAATATTTTTAAGTTATTCGATCCCTAAGTCGTGCCGCACAGATGTCATGTTGAGAACAACTTCCATGAACCATTAAAGCTCAGTCGGTTTCCCCTTTAAATGTTAGTTATCCGTCTATACCCAGGATACCTTAAGGAAAAATTTGAAAATATTTTTTTTTAAGTTAGTTAGGTATGTCGTGCCACACAGGCTGTTATGTTGAGAACAGCTTCCATGAGATATTTGCGGAGTTTCCGTGATAACCCGTAACGGTTAGAAGTCGCTTATGACTCTAACGGAGTCCGTAGCCTGTTTTTGTCGGACAGCCGTTTTCTCTGTGAGAAATATCAGTGCGAAAATGTTACACTAATTGCTGCGTTTATTGTGTTGTACGACATAAATGATGCGAATGTTTTTGTTGGATTCGACACATTAATAACATTTTCACATAACATTTTCACTAACTATTTTGGACAAGAATCTATGGGTAGAATTTTATAAACAATACTTTTATAATAATAATAATAATAATAATAAATTCCCACAACATCTCATACATTGACCTGACTCCGTGGTAAGTCGCTTAAAGCACATGTGTTACGGACGCCAGACAACAGAGGAATCTCACATATACTACTTAAATACATATATTTTACACCCATACACAGAGCAAACACAAATATCATCATATAAATATTTGCTCTGGGTGGGAATCGAACCCACGACCCCTGGTGCACAAGACAGGATCACTACCATCTGCGCCATCGGGCCCATCATTATACATTATACAAAAATACGTTAATTTGCTTGAAATCGGACTTACAACTCTGTGTTTTATATGTTTTATATTACCTATTAACGCTAATTCTAGCGCCTTCGAAAGAAACCTTATTACCAAGAAGAAACTGCTTTAATCATTTTGTTTTAATAAGAACTCCTGTGCTTATGAAATGTTGCAGGTTTAAGGTTCAACTAGTCCTCACTCAACTCAATCCAACCATATTGGACTTCACAAATGATTGTTTAGTAGAGGTAGAACGCACATAAAAGTCATTTTCGTCACCTCACTCTCTCTACCGCGATACAGTGTTTGTAGTGATGTGGTCCGGATTAAAGGCAGAAATATTACTGGGTAATGTTACGTTAATTCTTCAATTAACAAGGTTGGCAACGCGCTAGTAATATATAGTATACTAGCATGTATAAGTTGAGGTGACGCTTACTATCATGCGTGCCGTATGCAAGTTTGTCGATATAAGTATTATTTTCTTCGTAGGTAACTATGACTCTAGTGAAATTTTCTTAGTATTTTACATTTATTTGACGGGCTCGTTGGCGCAGATGGTAGTGATCCTATTTTGTGCGCCAAGGGTTGTGGGTTCGATTCCATTCCTAGAGCAAATATTTATATTATGATATTTGTGTTTGTTCTGTGTCTGGGTGTCAAATATATATATTTAAGTAGTATATTTGTGGTTCCTCTGTTGTCTGGCGTCCGTAATACAAGCGGTTTAAGCGACTTACCACGAAGTCAGGTCAATGTATGAGATGTTGTTATTTATGATATTATTTAGTTATAGGTATGATATTTTTATTGTTATTTATTTATGTTGTCTGCCACATATCCAGCAGATAAATAAGGAATGCTTTAACAAATAACTCTATGGTTACGATACCCAAGGCCTACTTTACATGCCGTCCGACCATGCAGGTTTGCACGTTCCAGCACAAAATAATGTGGTACAGTAACTATCTCAGTTCCTGATACTAGGCATCTACATGAAACCGTAAGGACCCGTTTCTCGTTCCGTCTAACGGAACGCCGACCTACATTAGGGCTCAGCATTACATCATCTGCGGATGAGCTGACATAACATGTTTTCAACCTTCACACCTTGAGATAGAGGTCAAATATTTACGAGACAAATCACGAGTCATCGCGAGCGTCGGTCATGGTCGCGTAACCGTTGGCCCTACTCAGATTCCAATTTTGGATGTTTACGTAAAGATGGATGTAGCGAAGTGTCCAGCCTATCGAATGATTGATTGTACGATATTGTAATACCTACTACTATTATTCAAAATATAACCATAGTATTCCGGCTGCGGCTTCGTTTCTATAAATCTGGCTTGTGTATTATGATATACATATATACACTCACGGGATTTTTTCTACGAGCAAAACTAAATTGCGTGTTTGACTAAATCTTACTTTTTAAATCGAAACCAATACACAATTTACTATAGATTAAAAAATACATTTATTCGGTATGTGTTCTATTTTTAAAATAAAATTTTCAATCGATCCTTATGTTTGCACCGTAATGATAGTTGTCATTCGAGCCTTCTCAATTAAGATTACGTGTTGCTATAACAAGGAAGTACATAATAATACACCTACTATTAAATTTCAATGAAATGTATATTTAACGGGCGAAATGCAATAGCAATAGAAAGGGAGAATAAACATATAACTGTTTTATGTGATATTTACTTCTTGTTTCGATATAAACCTTACAGTACGATACTAGATATGTACTAGCCGTTGCATTCACTAGAAAGCTGAAATGAAATAAATCATTCATTATAAATCAAACAGAATTTTAATTAAAAAAGAAAGATTTAATTTTTCACGATTATCTATATGTTTTCTTCAATATACTTTCACAATGCTAATACCTATTGTTTTAGCATTGTGAAAGTATATATACAATAAAAAAAGTAGTCTACTTTTATTATTTATCGTTTATACACTCACACACACACACGTTTTATAGTCGTTAAAAACAGTTTTATATTGATTAAACTTTAGTGAAACTAAAAAACAAAGCTCACATTTGCTATGAGAGGTGTTATGTAAAGAAAAGGAAAATATATACAAAGAAAAAATCAACTTGTCTCCGATGCCAGGTAGAAAAAAGCTGTGCATTTTCTATGCATAAAACTCTCAAAATAATTAAGCAACAATGTCTTGTAAAAGTTTGGCATTGTAAGTTATAACATTAGAGAAATGGCGCTGATATTTCAGCACAAAAAGTACACTAGGAAAAATTCGATATGACCGCTAAAGTGTCTGTAGCATAACGGTCGGTTACAATCCGCCGGTATGGGAGAGATGCAGGTTCGAGTCCCGCCTGACACCTGATTCAAGTTTTTTTTTATAAACTTCACAGCATACTTATAGAAAAACTAAGCTAAACGAAGCCGCGGGAATCCGTTTGTACATCATATAATGAAGAGGATCCACTAGTACATACGTTAGCCAGGGTTTTCATACCGTTAATAAAAACCGTGGGAACATCGTGTTTACGACCTTCAGACGTTCGTAAACGATTAATTTTTCGGCGATTTCTTAGTTCCCATTTATGGATGTTTTGCAAATAAAGATTACAAATTGCGGTCCTTATTCCTTTTTATTGACCCGACAGACGTTGTCCTGGTTAAACTACAATAAATATTAAATTTCTTTTTGGTATTATTTATAAAAAAAGACATATAATTCCAACAGATAAACGATATTTAAAGCGCTCAATCTGTTTATCGCACCAACTGTCAAACGGCTGACAGTTTTGTTAAACATCTGACAGTTATATCAAACAATCTGACAGTTATGTCAAACGCCAGAAAATTACATGAGAAAAGTCTCAAGATCGTTGATTTACCTATTATTATTTAATTTTCCATGCAACTTTTACAACTTTTCCTCTCATTTGAAATTCTAACAAACTCAACAAAAATAATATTTCCCGAAATCGGTCCAAGCGTTCTTGCGTGATATCGTGACGAAGGGAAAAAGGGGTTCCATTTATTAATACAAAAATTATGTACCACAAGAAATTCGGTAATGTTCTATTAGAATCTTAGAGACTGATTATTTTCTTAATAAAAATTAATTAATTTCTCGAATATAAATATAATAAAGTGCGTATTGAAAGTGGAAAATAATTATATTTTTATCATTCGCTTAAGAATATGTAAAACCCGAACGAAAATAAAAATAAATGTATCTAACTTTATACGTGTCACACTAATATCTATAGCATAGGCAAAAATTCTTATTCTGTTTGTTATGATATCTTAACTAATGAACAGACTTTTAAAACGTTTTAGCGTATATATAGGTTAAAACGTAGAGAAGGAGACTACTGATTCCAAGAGATATAAGTAAAAACGTTTGAAGTCGCAGGCAAAAAAGTATATTTTTTAATATTTTTAGCCTATATGATATGTAGGTCGACAAAATCAGTTATTGCGCGAACAAGTCTGTCGCTATTTAATAACTAAATAGTGCACAAAACGCTTTGACTCTTAAAAAAAGTAAAAATATATAGCCGTTTTCGGGATAAATGGTAGCAGTTCAAATAATTCTATGCTTAATTTCATACAGATCTGTCACGAAGTTCCGGCCTGAAAGAGGAACAACCATCCATACATCCAACCATTCATACAAACTTTTGCGTTTACCATATTAGTCGAATCATTCGTTAAGTCTGATCATTAAGTCATTTATTAACAGGAGGTACTGAAGGTAAATCAACACTAAAATAATCATTCGCTTATTCAACATAGAACAAGTCCGCTTGATTAACAAACAAGTTGCTCCCGATTCCTACGTCTCCCGACTTTCTAATCGAATCAAGGTTGTATAGGTCACAGGCACATGGGGTCGCCGAGCATCATGGCGCTCATATCAATAGATCTATCGCCATGTAAACATGCCTACCATAAAAATACAAAAGACTTTGAACCTTGTTGCGTGTGTTTTAAAAGTGTGCTGATGAACGTTGACAGTTGATACAGAGCGCTGGTTATACGTGGTGGGACTACTAAGATTGGGAAGTATGTAAGCTAGCGGTATTGTCTGCGACACAGCTCATTTCAACTGATTTACGATGCAATAAAATTAAGTGAGCCTTTATGGGACGTTTCCTACTGATAACATCGGTGCAAGAATTAAAGGGGAAGTATCAATTTTAATGCAGGCTGAGAACGAGATAGATATATGAGCTGTGATATAGATATAAAGAGTTGGATATATGAGCTGCTTGGTAAAACTGACCAAGTACGCTGCTATTACTTGAATTTTGTACTATGATGTAAAACACGACCAAAGAGTCTCTAACAGCGTGTTTGCTTTCATTGACTTCTTAATCTCTAATTCGTCTTCATTATCATTTTATCTTTCGTAGGACATCCACTGCAATATAAATAATAGCATTTTTAACGCATAATCCTGATTCATCATCAAAGACATCATGTCAATTGAAGAACGCTTGCTGTCAAATAATCTATATATTATTAGACTTGATTATTTTACCAATAAAAAAATAGCCAAGTCCTATCGGCCGTCCCAATTTACCCGCCCCGTTCTGGATATTCACTAGGGTTTAATTTAATAACGTTACGGAATTACTTTGTCGCGTGCTAACAGTGTTACACGTGTGAATGTGGGACTCGCAATGCGTGTGTTAATGTTAATTATATAGAATTTACCATTTTTATACATAATCCAAACCTATAATACAAATCCATAAGACAAATACAAATTTTAAGATAATGAAAAAAATAAGGCCAGTGCATTATTTTTAATGATCCAGGCTGGTTTCATTCTCTCTAACATTCCGAATTAATAAATAAAAATAATAAATGAAGTTATGAATTATGAATTTAATATTGTTTACGCTCGATAAATTATATTTTAGCTTAATTGCTCTACTTGTTTTTATGATTGCTATTATATTCAATTATGTAACATTAAACAATTATTTTCCTCGTAATTTACTTCATTTAATATTTTAAATATACATTCCAAACCATGTATTATTTAACTCGCATAACACAAAGTAGTCATTATTTGTTTATTAGACCAGGTTGACAAACAAGCAAACAATTCGACGCGGATGCTGGTTTGTCAACTGCAGTGACGCTTACTATCACGCGTATATAGTAAGCGTCACTGCAGCCTATAGACGCTGGTATTATCACAAGGATTTCACTAGCACCAACCTTGCCCAACCTTGTGACTTAATGATATTATGCCACATTACCCAGTAATTTCACTGCCTGGTGATCTATATAGGTGAGAGTGGGGTACCAATACAGACGAATTTTTTACGAAGACTAACTCTCTAATTGTATTTACTCAATTGGGGCTTGTATACGAATTAGATAGTATGGGATGGAGTTTTTACTTTTTATTTATTCATCAAAATAATTGTAGCTTACAGAAAATCCATACAGCCAAATCATTAAATATGTAGACTACAACACAACTATGTGATGCACGTGAATTTGTAAAAAAAGTACTTTTTATAATCTTTCTATGCCGTATCGACCCACACTTCATACTAAACTTATAAATGAAAAAGTATGACAGAGTGGTTGTAACACTTTTGCAGCCTAACCAGTGGTCCAATTTTTATAACATTTTGCTTTAAGAAAGGAATCGACTTAAGATACTAATATCCTAATTTAGATCCCGTAGTATATACATATCAAATAATTATACGCGTTATATACTTGTTAGCAAAGAGCTGTAAGGTGAAGTTCAAGTGGATGCATTTGATTAGTGAAAAAGCCGTTTGACTAAATCCCTAGAATCGCCTTGCCCTAATATAGCATGTTTTATTTTTAAATTTTGGTTTGCAATTTATCGGTTTAAGACGCAGACCCTTAAACTGGTATACCCTGTAAAGTACGGTGATATACGTAAATAATCTAGATAAATTATACTCACTTATTCATTCGACAAAAGATAAAATATACCGTATTTCAAGACATTGAGCACCTTCATTTACCGTTCAATCTATTAATTATTATTTTCATCATCATTACAGTCATTGGAAGTCCACTGCTGGCCAAAGGCTTCCCCAAGAAAGGGGGAATTTTGCCTATAATTGCTGCGCCGGGCAAGTGTGTTGGCAATCGCAGAGCGCAGCTTTCGCGACGGGGATGCTGTTGCCCATCCCCACCCTATACATTTTAGTTACACTGTCTCGGATATACCGCCATCTGTCGGTTCTGGTACCCATAAATTAAAAATTATCACAAATATTACCCTAACTCAATTATTTTATTACTGAACTAATTTCGCTACTATTTTTAAGTTTTCTGTCATTCACAACAAACGATCAATTGAGTATCATAAAATAATAAATTATGTGGGGGATAATTTCTACGTGAGAGATATAAGTTTTTCTCTAAACAAAGCTATAACTAAACGCCATAATAAACGGGATATCGCAGAATTTATAGTAGAAATAAAACATTTTACGCACACAGCAGAATCGCAAACACCATGGACAATCCGCGGGATCCTTTATTTCCACCTTACGTTCGTTTGCACATTGCAAGTATAAATGTTATTGTCCCCGGCTGACGTTCTAACGACTCCAGTCAGGTATCCTTCTAATCCTGTTTAGTGGTACGGGCAGTTTCACCGTCACTCGGCTCTCATTGAATACCCTTTATTGGACTGGTATATTCCAGTTTTATGATATACACTTATCCTGTATTACGTCGCAGACAAGACTTGCGGGTTAGAAAATATTTATCGGCATGCACGAGGATAAATCGTTTTAAAAGACGTGTAATAATCTTTTTTATTATACATACAAGAGAAATATTCCATCAGAATCGATTATGAAATAGCGAAAACGAGTAAACGTTGTAATAATACAAACGTTGAGGAAAACAAACATGCTTGTTGAATCTTCCCGCGCGTGATAAAATGCGCGAATTTTGATAGATACGTTCGCCCATTAAAACATGTATCACGTCCTTCACGCTAAAAATATCTTGTCGTAGCATGACTACAATTTTGTTTGTGATAATTTAATTATGTGGTGTTGTCTAATTGGGTAAAACTAATTTAAAATGATCGTAAATAAAAAAGAAATGCGTTTAACGAATCTCGTTTACATCGCCCCGATAGATCTTGCTTTAAAATAACTGATATTGTTCTTCTTCTTGATATTTTCTCTGTTCCTATTAACCTTAATTGATGTAGAAGTAACAAGCCTTATAATCACGATATAGTGCACTCTAAAGAGCATTATAACAGCAGTTGGATAACAATCGTTGCGGCCGCGAGAGTGAAAGCGTTCCGCCGGATTCACATGTGACTCTGCCTACAACGGTTACGTCAACTAAC
Source organism: Heortia vitessoides (assembly GCA_020976665.1). NCBI lineage: Eukaryota > Metazoa > Arthropoda > Insecta > Lepidoptera > Crambidae > Heortia > Heortia vitessoides. The sequence continues at coordinate 5,946,697 of JACJUM010002929.1, forward strand.
TGTCTCCTGAGTAACTGGAGATAGGCTGCTTTAATCTGGAGCAATTAGTCGAATAAGATTATAACGATGAGTTATTTCAATTGAATTCAATGCGAAATAATCCTTTCAAACACATCGCTGATATGTTAAAAACGACACAACACTAACGCAGCCAATTTTCAAAATAAGAACAATAAGCACAGGAAATCGAAATAATTAACGATTCTATATTCGAATTTTGTTTTTTTTTAATATAGTCGTTAATGTAACAAAACAACGACGTGAGTCCATGGAACAAACATGCATCTTGCATTAGTCAACCATATTTCGTCATTTACAAAGAGTTGAAAATAAAAAGCCCAAGCTGACCTTCTGTTTCTCATACTTAATTTAAAAATACACACTAGTATTATAAATGCGGAAGTATGTCTTTATTCTATATAACTATTTGCTTTGTTTTCACGCTTTAATGGCGAACCAATTTTTTCGTGAAATTTGTAAAATGCACCGCATGACTCGTAGAAGTATATAGATTAATTTTGAACCCGGGTATGTGTCCGCGTGACATAAAATATAATCATAAAGAAGGAGGAACAGCTTTTTATACCACGATGGGGGCAAACAGGCACTTGTCCTGTCTAATGGTCACGTTGGATATCCTATATACTCCCGAGTTAAAGAACCTCATACTGAACTTGGGAAAAAATGTAGCAGGGTTAAGCTCATTGCACTGTCAAAGTGTTTACGGGAGAAACCTCTGAAAACGCATGGTTTAAGAGGAATGTTTAGGTTTTAACGTATCAAGTTGAATTTCCTACCGACAGCGATCGGTACGGTGGTATAAAATTGCCGTGGACTTCTTTTTAAACAGTTCTCGGACCACAAGCAAACGGTAGAAGATACAGTAGATCATAAGCGTCTATCCTAAGCAGCGACGTATCACTCGCGTAGCTGCTGTTCCTGTGAAAATAATAAACAATAAAAGTAGCCTAAGTTACAACTTAGAACATCAGCTATATGCCAGTGAAAGTCCAGATGTTTCAGACATTAGCCGATACAAACAGACAGAGAGACAGGCAGACAAAAATTTTAAAAGTGTAGTTTTTATATAATTATCTTGTTTTAAGTTAATAAGTTCAATGCTGTAGTGAAAAGTTGGTAATTTCGAATTACAAACAGATATTAAGTTATATCATTAGGTATTTATGAAAACTAACAAATATTCATATACTACACATCTTTATTATCAAGAACACTCCGATGTATAAGTAAGGAGCAGTGAACAAAGAGGTAGACCATATTAAGTATATACATCAAAAATGTTCAGGCTTTATCAAATTTGCATTGCCATATATAAGCGTATTTACATTTTTTTATGTTGTTAGGCAGCTTATTGAACAGCTGTGCTTCTCCAAAAATTGTGGGGGTTGTCTTTTATAAACAGTCTTTTATTATCTTTTGACAGAATTTATAACTAATTTTTTTACTAATAAGCATGTATTAAACTTGTACAATTGAAATAGATTAAATAATTTAGTTTTTTCATAGGGTAGAACAAACACTGATATTCATCATATGAATGTTTGTCCAGGGTGAGGATCGAACCCATGACCTTTGGGCGGCTAGATAGGGCCACAACAGAATGCGTCATCGTGCCCGTCCCATTCATAAGCAGATAAACGGAGTGATTAGAAATTTAATGAAAGACAAATTTTTATTATCTGGGAAGTCAAGTTATAAACAGAATGGTTATTTACCTACGTCGTTGTAAACAACAGTTCTTTATGAAACGTGCGGTTATCGTATCTATTTCCGTTAGAAAATGGCTGACACTACCTACCTTTAAATAAATTTACCTCTTACTAAGGTTATAATGTTTCTTAAATTATTATTTTCCTTAATCTAACTACAATAAGTATTCGTTAACTTATAGAGCCGTGAGGTACCGGTAGAGTAGAATAGTACCTCCCCCTGTACCAGGTGCCGTAAGAGACGACTGCGGGACCAGAACCGAGAGTTGTAGGTATATCTATCCGAGACAGTTTAGCTCAAACACACAGGGAAGGATGGGCAGCAGTATGCCTGTCGCGGAAGCTGCGCTCTGCGAAAGCCCAGCGGGGTAATAATTTGCAAAATTCTACCTTTCTTGGGGAGGCGTATGTCTAGCACTGGATTTCCAATATGGATGATATTATAACTTATAGAAGCGTTTTGCTTCATACGTCAATGTGTGATAATCAGATACACGTCAATAAGAGGTATATCGGGTCTAGAGGTAGAAGACCTCGTACAAAGGTCGTCTGCGTTGGTACCTCGCTCTCACCTATTTCTTGCAGTGTTCCGTTGTGAAAAGCGAGAGAGACAGTGACATCACTTGGTAATGTGACTGTGTATAACTCCAAGTGACAAAGTTGGTTAAACGCTAGTAATATAACACGGGGGTCTGTAGGCTGCTTGTGTGACGTGTGTGTGTAGTGACACTTTTCTTTACCAATTAATGGTTTGTTTTTGTATCTTTTAGTTATTGTATAATATTCTCGTATAAATTAAATCCAAGTAGATATTAAGTAAATTAGGATAAACAGCGAAACCATGGCGCCATCGAAGCATACCTAAGGAATACCAAGTTCATATTATGTCCTTTGGCTCTAATCCAGTATCGGAGAATGTATTCCGCGCTCGGAGCATGTAACCACCTCAAAGAACCCGCGACTCGGTTGCCGACTTGACCACAGCTTAGTGAAGGAATTTATAAATTGGCTCATAACGTACAGGCAGTGGGAGCAATACTAGAATGCATTTCTAGTAACAATTCTGGACACGTTGAAATTACGATTACAATGGCGAAGGAATGAGAGGGAGGGGGCATGGAGGATGAGAGGGGGATATAAATTCTACTAGCAATCCGCCAGGGCTTTGCACGGGTGCAATGAGGATAAACAATGGTTATTATGGCTTATCCCTAAGTGATGGACATATTTGGACCGTAGATATTTTTGTAGACCTTTATATGGTCTATCTCGTCGGATTCAGCCAGAATTTGCAATTGAATAAATAAAATTACGTTAATTTCTAACATCACATTAAAAAACTCTAATATTATCAGTGTTTCTTTACTCTATTATGCATGTATAATACATATAAAGATTCCTCGTGAATCTATAAAAACAATCCCGCATCAAAGTCCGTTGCGTAGTTTAAAAGATGCAGGCAGATAGACAACGGAAAGAGACTCTGTTTTGTAATATGTAGTGATAATAGTTTATGGCGTTGATGGTATTAGGTTCACATCTGTTTAGTAAAATACTTGTATAAATCTGGGTACAGTGACCTTACTGGCCTGGTTATTTTTTATGACCTTACTGAGACCAGTTTGTTCATCCGGAATAGATTTTATTTACTTATATCCGAGAAAGATAACTCTAATAACTTGTATAAGTATTAAATACACGCAAGATTTAATACGTTGACCTAGCTTTGAGACATCCGAGATAAGTAGCTTGCGCAATTCTGTTATTAGTCCGCAAAGGTATTAACCATAACATCTTATACATTGACCGACTCCATGGTAAGTCGCTTAAAAGTATTTGTTAGTTACGGATGCCAGACAACAAAAAATCACAAATAAACTACTGAAATACATATTTTTAACATCCAGACGCAGAAAAAACACAAATTACATTATTAAAATTTTTGCCCTGGGTGAGAATCGAACCCACGCCCGTTTTTGCACAAGATAGGATCATTACCATCTGCGCCATCGGGCCCGTTTAAATATACAATATTTAAATATATACATTTAACACCCAGATACGAAACAAACTCCATAATAGTCCTTGATGAGTAGCGAACCTAAGACTGGCACACCGGCTAGTTATGTATGTTTACATAAGTAAAGTTACATATGACACTACAATTTTCCGGAATCCTTATTATTATATCCGAACAATAAACAAGTTTCGCAAGAGTACGAATTAAGAACAGCTTTATATGCAAATATATATTTATGTATATGCATACTTGAAGACTAGAAAGATAGTGTCCTGTCGGTGACTATACATTGAGATATAAAATTATCCTATCTCTCAAGTTGGATCAACCTGCACTTAGTAAGCAAAAAAATATCAGCAGCTTTCGCAACGATTCTGCAGCCCATCTCCGCCCTGTGCATTTGAGCTGCCTTGTTCCGGATGGATATACCGCTATCTGTCGGTTTTAGTACCTTAGTCGCCTCTTACGACACCTGGTGCAGTGGGAGGTACTATTCTACTCTGCCGGTGCCTCACGACAAGTATTTTATATTTACATATTTCGTTAGAGATCATAATGCCCCTAGGATCTATTTTTATGCATATTTAAAATATAAATAAAAAATTAACATATAGCCTGGGGCTGATATGATTACAAGTATAATGATGATGTAGACCCAAAATCAGAATTTTCCCTTATGTTTGTTCACCACATTTATTGAATAAAAAAATCCGTAACTTGACTCGAATAAAGGCTATATATGAAGTAGGTCTTTGGAGCCGGATAGAAAATTAAATTATCTTATTTTCCCTTCCGCATAGCTACAATTCAAATAAGCGTGTAAACCTGTTAATCACGTGTATTTGAACAAAACATTGCATCTTAATGTGTACTTCTCGCATATTGTCGGGTGCGCTGCGCCGGCGCATCTTTTGCGGCAACGTGCGTGCGCGTGTGAAAACACGCTAATGACCCACGCATTATTCATCAGTGACATAAGCTGGGCTGTTTAAAGCGGAACATCTGATTACATGATGAGGAAGCGCCGGTAATGGGCCATACAGCAAATATTATTGGCATGTTCTGTGTTTTATTAGCGATGCCGCAGACGATACATTAGCCTATTTGTAAGTACTTAATTAATCGTCTTGTTATATGACTGCATTACAAGATTTTAGACCTGTTTCATAATTTTCTGGTCGAGTGAGAGCACCATCATCATACAAGCTATTGGAAGTCCACTGCTGGATACAGGCCACCATAAAATTAGAGGAATTTTGCCCATAATTGCTGCGTATTGGCCAAACCAGAGCGCAGCTTTCGCAACGGGATGCTGGTGCCTATCCCAACCCTGTGCTTTTAATCTGCACTGTTTCGGATATATATACCGCCATCTGCCGGTTCTGGTACCTTAGTCGCCTCTTTCGACATCTGGTACAGGGAGATGTACTATTCCACTCTGCAGGCACCTCTCTACCGAACAGTTGAATAAATCTGTCAATTTATCGGAGCAGCGTATGTGTGTATTTTTAATTATACACAAACTCAATGGCGGCAGTGTCCCTATCTTGTGCCTCTTGGCGCACACTCGTGGGTTCGATCCCCACACATGGCAAATATTTACATGATGAATTTGTGCTGTGTCTGGGTGTTACCTAAATACATATTAATCAATATGTATAGTTATTATATTTGTGTATCTCCTGTTATCTGATATTAGTAACAAGTGCTTTAAACAACTTATCATGACGTTGAGTCCATGTAAGTGATGTTGGACGAGTTATTCATATTATTAGTAAGACTCGTTCATATGTTAACTATGTCTGTCAGATGGTCTTGGTTCAGATTTCGGACTCTAGCAATATATGTCGACACCAACCTTTATTCTAATTGCTTCTTTTACAATATGATTTTTTTAGTGCGAAATGTCCGTATTAACAATATTAAATCCCCTTCAGTAATAAATAATTGATGGAATCGATCAAAAATTGTCAATTTCTCAGCTAGCACTTTAGCACTTCTAGGTCTAAAGTAAGTATTTGCAAGTACATATAATCCTTACCTTCCGCGCTATTTACGTGTAGAAATAATCTTATCTTTGGCAAGAATATTAAAGTACCTGTATTTCAAAGTAAGTATAATACGTCGATAATACTAATTTTATTCTTTTTGAGCCGTGTGGGATTGGTGGAGTGGAATAGTACCTCCCTCTACACCAGTTGTCGCAAAACACGAAACCGACAATTGGCGATATATCCATTCAGCACAGGGCAGCTTAATTACTATAGAGTGAGAATAGGCAGCAGCATCCTCGTCGTGAAGTTACGCTCTGCGATTGCCACCACGCTTGCCCAGCGCGGCATTTATGGGCAAAAATCCCCCTAACTTAGGGAGGCCTATGTCCAACAGTGACTTTCAATGGCTGATTTGATGATGAATTTTATTGTGTACGTAATAAGAAGTAGGTTATTACCAACAATAACCTGTTATTACTTATTTTTCGGATCAGTAGAATCATAATTTATATGGGAAAATATAGTTATTGATTAACATGCAATGTATTGTATCATAACGTATGAAATTTAACGATGCGTTCTCTTAACAAATTACTTTAAATCATATGAACCATCTATTCAATTTATATTATTATACTATACGACTATACGACTATTCAATTACCAATCGTGTTGTTATTTTTTCTTTAACTTATGAACACATTTTTAATTTCACTTGTAACGTACACATAGAGATGAAAGTCAGTGTTTTAATCACGGTGTCATGAAGAAGGAAAATCATTTTGAGCACGTCATCAGTGGCAATGAAAATTCTTTGACAACGCCGGAAAACGCGTGGGTCTCGTCTAGAGTTCCCCCGTCCGCATTCCCAAGGCCTGCACAGCATATGAGCGGCTAACGGATCCTCCTAACAGTTAGTTTCCTACCACTTCGCGTACCAGTTGCTCGCCTAATAGGTTTACTTTAACGTTTCGTTTTACTGCCAAAACAGCGGCTCTCAACTGCCAACCATTTTTTCGTTGCGCATAATTTATATAAGATAAAATTTTGACAAAAAATAGTAGTAATTTTTTATAATAAATGTTATCCAATTAACATTACATTACATAAAACGTCTAAAATAACTAAACTATATTGATAACATTTTGAGCTAGAAGATTGTCTAATAATAGGTTTATCGGTGAAATCTGTTGTTTACCAACATTTTTGACTAGCGCTAATAATGGCCAAAAAGCCGAAGTCTATATATGAAATAAAATTATGACCAAATATGTAAGCTTTATTATTGTGTAGTTTCAATGAAATATGTTAACTAGTTTTTGAAATTGTACCTACTGTTCATAAATAGAGAAACACTATAACCTATATGAATTTTATTATTTTAAGCAGCGATGTACCGGCAGAGTCGAATAGTACCTCCCTCTGTACCAGGTGTCGTAAAAGGTGACTAAGGTACCAGAACCTACAGATGGCGGTATATTCATCCAAAACAGTGCAGCTCAGCTCTCTGCGATCTGCGATTGCCAACACGGTTGCCCAGTGTGGCAATTATGGGCAAAAGTCCATCTTTCAGCAGGGGATTTCTAACGACTGTAATGATGATCCCAATTTATAAAACAGCTATATTAGCCTATCGATAAATAATAATCGACAAAGTATTGTAATTGAAAACACATCAAATGCTATCAGCGGAATTTTATTTACATACTTTGTTACTCTTAACAAGTTTTGCAAATTACACAATACTTTTTTATATTATTCATGAAACACGTTAGAGTATTTATGTATCTTTCTTCAAATTGTGTTTTAATTACAATTACAAAGAATATATTTAAATTTTGTTGTGTTTGCCAACGAATACATTTTGAGGAACATAAAATGACTCGACTCACGAGAAACCATGTCACAAATAAACCGTTTCAAAGCATCGCACAGTAAATTGTCAGCCTCATACTTTCGGTATAACTCTAAAGAATCTTAAATTGGAACACATAAATTAAATGTTAATGTAACACATTATTTTCAGCTGTCTCGTTTATTTGCGGTTTTAATTCGAAGGTCTTAACAGTGACACCTCGTGGAGTATTTTGGCACTAAAACCTTCATGATATCTGCCAATATTTATCTGTGGACGGACAACGGTTAACATCATGTAATATGCATACAAATGAGTATTATTAGTTTAATAAATGTTTGTTAATAACCTTTAATTTTAAAGAGTTAACACAAATACCTGTATTTGGATTCAATATAACAGTAATTATACCATTTCCTTTTTAAAAGGATACAGCAGCTTAATTGCCGAACTCAGTATGGACGTAGTGTTAAAATAACGGTAAAATTATTTTTTGTAATTATCTTGATATTTTATTGCGGATTAACGTTTTATAAGGATTATTCTGTCAATTATTGCAGCCCTTTACAATTTTTTGGCACACTTTTGATCAATACCGAATATGTAAAAGGCATAGAATATGTAAAAGTAAAAGTAGCCAAAGAAATCAGATCAGATAATAGTGACATACATTAATACAAGAAATAAATTCAAGCTAGCAGTGCCCATTGCTAGGCTTCGAATTTCATTCAAGGAAATTAGTGTAAGATTTTATAATAAAATCTCAAGAATAATTACAAGTATCTTGAATAAATTCAAGAATTCCGTATAAAGTCAACTTATTTCCATGGCTTTTTACTGCTTGAAAGATTATATTAATGATGAAACTGCTTGAGATCGAAATTAATCACTATAACTTCTAATATTAAAACAAGGGTTTCTTAGCACCGACGCCGGTATGAGTTTCAATAATACCTACCATTGGGTGTTATTAGAACCCTTATCGCCATGAGTTTCACTAGCAGGTTCTTTTCTGGTGGCTCTCGTAATGAACCTGCTATAAACTTAGTTATAAGACTCGCCTGGTGCGGCAGACGATTATTAAAGTAGGACACTCAATGACCTATTTATTTGAATAACTAATACCATACAGTCAAGGTCAGGGTCAACGGTCATTTGTGTAAAATTGTAATAAACAAATCTATACTCATAGATATTTATTACTGTTTAGTCATTTTTAAAAAATGCCTATTATAGGTTTATTAAAAATATATTTAAATTTGTCTATTTAACTGAAAAAAAATAACAACCGAATACATGTACCGGGAACGACGTATGGTGGTATATCTACTTTAAACATGCGGGCGGCGATGCCTCTCGCACATTCCCGTCGCGATGGTACTAATCTGCGATTACCACCAAAATTGGTGCATGTAACCATTGAAAGCCAAAAAATCCCGGTAATTATGAAAATCTCTATCGGCTTGTATCCAACAGAACGATATAGCCTCTGATGGAACCTTTATAACCATCAGTTATTCTTGTAGGTTCCTATCTGGTGAGTTGTATAATGAACCTGCAGTTAATTTAGTTTTACCACCCGTCTGGTGCCGGCAGACTAGTTAAGGTAGGTCTAATTAAATCACCTATGTGCTAGACGACTCTTTTGATCCCTTGAGTACTCAAGTCGTTTGTATTTTATCTATGAATTCTAATTACTTCCTCCTTAGTAATATGAATGTGTATATTATTTTATTGACGATTTGAAATTTCTTGTAACGAATCTGCTGAAGATTTCATTTGGTTGGTGGTATATCTCAGTTACTAATATAAGAAAAAGCTAAAAGGCTATACGAAATCATGGTGCGACCGATAAGCAGAACGGATAGAGCGGATCATAAACGACACTTGGATGGTTTTTCGAATCAACGCAGTTGTAACCGCGGGCACAGCTGGTAAAGTACCTATATTTGAGTTTGCGTTTGAGTTGGACGTCTCAGAGATGATATGTATGGACGTTACTGACCTTTTTTGATAGAAAATCCACGACGCGGTTTGCCTTATGGATTTGCTTGTAGATAGCGCGATGTTCGAAGTTGATTAATTTCCTACACACTCCATAAGTGGGCTATAATTCTTTGAACGATGAAACAATGAGGAGAAATTTATCGATTCATTATGTGGAGGAAACGCGAGCTACAATATCCAATTGTGAGAAACTAGACGCGGCTGAACATCTCGCTGTACGAACAATGATGCATACACATAAAGATATGGGTGGGAAAATGCAGATACACTGAAAAAGGCAGATTGCTAACTTTGTTGACAAATCGTCTCGTAAAAAACTTTGTTGTACGTTTCTATAGAATATTAATAATTAACCGTGGTTTTGTTAAAATAGAAAGAGAACTTATAGATGATAGGCTCGACATAGTTCGTTCAGCGACACTTCACAACGCATGTACGATTCTATCGTTTACGAGAATGAAATATTTTACAATGCAAGGTGTATAAATTAAATAATATACATGTAATATAAATTACTTACTAGTCTTAAATTGTCTTTTACTTGTGATCAACGTGTAAAATGTTGAAAAGCTCATTCTGTCTTAAGTATTACGTCATATCAGCTGTTAGACGTTCATTGCTAGACATAAGCTTCCCAATACATTGGCATGATAGTGATAGTGTGATGGAAAATGTCGAGCGTGACCTCGTGACGTGAACGTTTCGATAATTATAAATTAGGCTATTGATTTGTATTTATAAATAAATATAAAATTCGAAGTTTATATAAGCTAAAGTTAAAGGTATGGTGCCCAAAGAAACTACTGCACACCGACGAAGTCGACACAGCTAGCGTTAAATAAGACTAAGACGAGAAGATGACAGTCAAAAAGGTGCTTGCCTCAACATACGCTATAGCGGCATCGTGTAGGATGCTGCTGCAGCGCTGGTCTTCCGATAGGACCAAGGAAGAAGGATAGGATTTCTAAGGTGTAAATAATATTCCTATTTTATTGCCTTATCGCTTCAAAGTTTTCCTAAAATTATCCTGCAGAGAATATTCATTGTCCAGCTGGAGACTAGCCAAGTACAACTCACGAACCAGATAAGGCCATGTCTAAAACACTATCGTTGGTGCCTAACACAACATATCAACGGTAGTTCTGCAAATAGGTCCACATAATATCGCTTGGAACTGCGCCAAGTTCAGACACGAAAGGAAACATTAGGTAAACAAACAGTCAAGTGCAAACAAAAGTAGCTTAACATAAGATATTTTGCCGTGAGGTACCGGCAGAGTAGAATAGTATTTCCCCCTGTGCCTGATGTCGTAAGAGGTGATCTAGGTACAAAAACCGATAGATGGCGGTATATTCATCCGAAACAGTATAGTTCAAATGCATGGGAAAGTGCAGCAGCATCCCCGTCGCGAAAGCTGCGCTCTGCGATTGCCAGCTTGTCCAGCGTGGCAATTAAATATATAAAATTTCCCGTTTCTTGGGGAGGTTTATGCCCAGCAGTAGACTTCCAAAGGCTGATATGATATGGTGATAAGATATTTATTGAGCAGTTAAATGAAAATAGAATCAAACATGATTCGATTGTCATGTTTTCTTATCTAAAGTAACTTATGGAGACGTACAGTTTGCTCTTTTCTTGTTGTTTGTTTAGATTTAATTCAATAACTAAATATTTTCAAAATTCCTTCGCCATTTCAACATTACATTTTCACTGAATAATTTGGCTTATATCCAATGTTTAAAATAGAGATTCCGACTCAGAATTTAACAATAATAATATTCTTTATTGTACATAATAAAAGAAAGAATATTAAGAGACAAGATTATTTTTTTTGTGTTTCCCAATAATTTAATCTCTAATAGTATTATTTTAAAACTTATTAATATTCCCTAGTATAATACAATTTGGAAAGAAACATTTTATTGTCAAAGTGAGAGCATAATCTGAAAACCGCTATTTGTTTTTCTATCACAAAAATATAGTATTACAAACCTGAAAATCCGAGTAAAACTTAAGATTTTTTTTCATTTCATCAACTCAAGCATTCGTCGCAAGCCGGTATTCAGATATTCGTCATAAGCATTTAATTTCCCGCAACAGAGTCTTATCCAAATCTACAGTGCTTTACTTTCACCTGTGCCTCAACAAACGTGCGGGTGTCTGCGACACCGACCAACGGCATTTGCTATTACCACCATTTTGCCTTAATGACCAACGGTGACATCAAAGCTTTTTAACCGTGTACAATTTTTGACGTGACACATTCTCGTAAGCTTAGTGAGATTCCAAACATATAAAGGAAGTAAAACGTATAGAAATGTCATATGTCATACGTTAAATTTTCATTGCGCCCGCATTTCGCGAGTCACTCTTCCATGTCAAGAAGTATATGAAGAGAGGTGGAGAGTTCTAGTACCTACTAAAGTTTAAAGAAAGAGTTTGAGAGGTCTACATGAAAAATTTCATTAAAATCAGTTCGCTGGTTAGGCCGTGATTGCGTAGAAAACAAAGAAATAATCTACTAAAAAGACATATTATTACAATATATTATTTAGTACTCTTAGCTATAAAAGTGTACATTTTCTTATATGTAATTTATCGGATTTAATACTAACCTAAAAACCAAATATAGTAACTTTATAAAGCAACGTCAAGTACAGAAGTGCAACCAGAGGGAACATTCATGCCAAGACCTACTAACGCAAAACAATCTTGGAGATATTTATAAAAATGAGGTGTTAAAAAGACTTCAACTTGTAATTTTTATAATAGAAGCAGTTGTCAAAAGTAAGTTCAAAGTATATTTAAATAAAATTATCTACTGGATAAACTGAGAGATCGGGTGCTCACCGCCATTTATATTATTCAGCGTGTATATTAAATTTGACGCATCATCAATTATCTGTATATGGCCGATCATTCTTCATATCGTAATATGGTGGTAGCTTCCCAACGTTTTGAGCTAAGCTCACAAATCTGCATATCAATTCTGAATAATTTCATATGATACAGCCATTATCAATATTAATTGACACTTAAATTGTACCTTACTCATCATTATATCGTCATAACGTGTAGGTATATTTTTGGATATAGGGGAGGCCTAGAGACTTCCGATGGAATTGGTTGCAATCAACCTACATACAGCGCGATCCTGTTGTGGGTGGACCTCCTACGCTGCGTTTTTCAGTTCCATCCCAGAACCTTACGACTTTATCAGCCGTCAGTTTTACGTGCTATGTGCCCTACTTATTACCTCTTTTGACTTGCTCAAACCAGAATCGATCATGGAATGAGACACGGAGCTTTGCTCTCTAGTGCTATTATTATTCTTTAACGTATTTATAATGCTGGAATAGATATCAATAGATTCATACAAAAAAAAAACAAAATAAAAAAGGGTCAGAGACCCTTCTTAAAAAATGAATCTATTGACTGGAGGTTTACACAAGACAATATTATTATTACATAATAATAATAATATTGTCCAATAATAATATTATTAGACAATATTATTATCAATCAATAACAAATCAACAATACAGACAATCTTATAATAATATTATTATTACATAATAATAATATTGTCTATAAAAGACTAGATATCATGCATAGGGGCTATAGAGACTAACGTACGCCAAAGTAAGAAGAATACATAGTCGAATTTCTTTAAAGATAAGTGTCAAATGATTATGGCACAAGTGGAATTCGCATGTTAAATCAATTTATTTTAGCGCGTCTATTCCGTTCCGAATAAATACGTTTGACATTTGTGTAAATGTTACCGGAAACTTAGTTCTACTTACTGCAAGCAGGTCAGATGCAGGTATTATAATATCTATAGGCAAGTTTACTTTCAGAATATTCCATTCTAATTCGACCTTATTGTGTGTCCGACAGTAACAAAACCATATTCACTGTATGTTATAATGTAACTGTATATGCCCGAGTTACTGGCAATCCTAGAATTTACCGGTACAACTTAGGATTTATCAAAACATCTAAACGAATTATGAAAAAGCCCGAAATAAATATCTTTCTTTTATTATTTCTAAAATTTATCAACATATGTTGGACTGTACCGGTAAAAAAGGATTTACTGTAATTCGGGCTATTACAATAACATATACATAATTTGCGTCTAACAAAAGTGACTTCCCGCTCCTATTACGTAATTATCGCACTTATTCAGTGTAAATCGATGATCAGAATCCAACCTTAGAAAATTGGTCATTATGCCGAGCCGTACAAAATTAGGAGCCAATGAACTTTGCCGGCTCTCGGTGCACAAAACGCTGGCTGGATTATAAGCGCTATTATATTTTGACATGTTATTACCTCCACGACTTATGATGTGCTGTGTAAAACAATGAGTTTCGCAATAACAAACTGTAATACGCATTTAGATTCGAGTCTAGTTGATGGCCTTAGAAAATCTTCGCGGATAAGAGGCTTAAAGAACCACCGCTAGTAATTTGACGTGAAAACCTTTTTGACGGACTGAACAATCATTGTTATTCCTGATGGCCTCGGCGGTGTGAGTGTTAGATGTGTACAATAAAGGCCATGGAAGGGAAATAAATAGATCAGTGTTTTTTTTACGGTGAAATGTTTTTTTTTACCGTAATACCATACCAAAGTCATTGCTTTATAAGTATGAAGCTATTGACAAAGAAGAAAAAGTGAACAAATTTTATTAGTATTAATTTAAAAAACAAAAATTAATAGAACAATAAGTTTGGTTTATAGCTGGTTTATTTTGGGTCCCCTCTTAAGTTATTAATTGGCACGCACAATTTCAATTCATTTGTTTTTCAGTCATCATCATACCAGCCATTGCAAGTTCCACTGCTGGACATAGGATAATTTCGCCCATAATTGCCGCGCTGGGCCCGCGTGTTCGCAACCGCAGAGCGCAGCTTTCGCAATGGGGTTTCGCTGCCCTTTTCCGCCCTGTATATTTGAGCTACACTGATTCTGAATCGATATACTGCCATCTGTCGGTTCTGGTACCACATCCGCCTTTTACGACACCTGGCACGGGGAGGAGGTACAATTCTAATCTGAGTACCTAACCTTATCTAATTGATGTACAGTTGTTTATCAGAAAAGGGTGAATAAGATTTACTGTTAAAATACCATAAATTCAAAGTATTTATTGTTCTCGGTGAATTCCGTTAATCTGTTCAACGTTTCTAAGAAAAACAGTAAACGTTGTCAGCATTTTCTATCAAAAGAAATCAAATTGACATAAAATTAACTATCAGGTATTTGGGTCAGTATCACAATAGAAATGCTCTACAACAAATTCATGTTGTCCGTGAGACGTTATCTGAAATTGAGAGCCGAATCGAGAAGATTAAATTATTATCAAAGTGCATGCTTTCTCCGAACAGCTCATTCACGCACGGTATATCATATTAATAAGATGTTTTACCGACCTTAGTAGAGATGCGCAGTCATCGCTAGGGACGGAACGTTGCGAATAATTAATCGATACCTACCTTATTTTTTTTTATTTTGGTATCGCTATTCAAATGCACAAATCGGGATAAAATCGTCAAAGCACGCGGGGTCAGCTTAGTTTTATCATTATCATATCAACCATCGGAAGTACACTGGCCTGGTACATAGGGCTCCACAAAAAAGAGGGATTTGCCCAAAATTGCCGCGCTGCGCAAGCGTATGCAAATATTTGCGCAAGCAAAAACAGTCCACAGTTTTCGCGACTAAGATGTGCTGCCCATCCCCGTCCTGTACACTTGAGCTACACTGTTTCCGATGTTCTGGTACATTACTGGTTCTACTATGCTGATACCCCACGATTAGTTTTACAGCAACGTAGTTTATTACATAATGGCAACATCTTCATATACATTATTTCCGAACATTGGTTGTTTCGAGAGTCGATCCCGAGAATTTTCTAAACCTCTTTAACGAACAAAATTATTTATTATCATTAATTTTATAACATAGTTGGCAAAAACATTTGCCCTATCCGTGACATCACATGAGATAGATTCAATTTATTGTTCCATCTATCATACGTCATGGATCAGATACGTCATTATCAGTGTTAACTGCTAAGATCCACATCGCATCGTAAAGTTTTCTTTAATTTAATATGTGCACATATATTCGAAATATCTTGATTTATCGTGAATACTTTTTTTTATAATTACAACAGTAGTGCGAGTCAGATATAGATAGTTTTAAACTTTTGACGGGCCCGATCGCGCATATGGTAGTGTTCCTCCTTCCCTTCCTGTTATTTTGTGCACTAAAGTTCGTTGGTTCGGTTCCAATCCAGGATAAATATTCATATCATGATATCATATTTGTGTTGTTCTGTGAGCGACTAAAATACGAATTTAGGTACTTATCTTGGTATCAAGTCAATGTATGAGATATAAGATGTATTTTATTATTATTATTAGGTAAACTATGATTTTTTTATAGTTCTGAACCCGAAAAATCAGTTGAAATAATAAAGTTTCGTGTTCTAGCTTCTTAGTATCTTTCAATATGGGAAATAGATTTACACTTCCGATAGCATAGATCATTCCCAAAGAAATCATTTCTATTTGCGTCAAAGTTTTATGTTTCACAATCGAAACACCTTAGTCGATACGCAAGAATTTCGATATTTCCGACCGATATATGTCCGTATCGTTTCATCTCTAAACATCGCGTGACTATCGCTATGCGGATTGATCTCGCCGCACCTCTTGCCTTGACCTATGCTTGTTCCTACTTACCCATAAAGCTTACTGCAGCTATTTTACTATGATTTAGATACGCATTATGGTAGCGCAGTGTAATAATAATATGACTGGCATAAAGTAATCTAAAACGAGAGGCAATGGAGCCGCCATGAAACGATTATCGTTCATGCTGCATATAAAATATTTCAACGCTTGCTAAGATTTTTTTTACCTGTAGTACAAGAATAGGATATTATTTTGTAGCAATTAACGAGGTACAGCATAAACTGATATGTTTGTAAAATTGTTTGAACATGAATCAACTAATGATAACTACTGGTAATGACTGCATGCATCCTTGCCCATTTTATAAACGCAACATTTTGTCGGTATGGATGGCTAGTTGTATTTTTGTTACTCTTTTCCACCGAAACAGCTGAGCAGACCATCAGGTCTGTCAAACATGAACCATGATGTTTGGCGCAGATATGAAATAAGATCGACAGTCTGAAATTTAACTGGCAAAAGTGACAAATACGCTAACATTTTTGTATTTATTTATATCTGACTTTTGTTAATAGTTTCAAGTAAAAGAGGATTCAATTTCAATTATATTTGTAATATAATAGAAATTGAATCCTCGAATAATTAAAAATAGCTTTTGAAATAATAAGTTTATAGCAAATTAATTGTTCTCATTTTCTTTCTTGTTCTTCATGTAAACCTGCAAATTTTCACTTACAGCAATTGAACTTATGACCGTCGGTATAAGCTACTATTTATCTTGAAAACATGTTCCTCCATAGATCTGGATTTTTATTTTTCTCTATTAAACCGTTACGACTTTTTGCTAAGTTTTGCGCAGTCCGTGAAATAGAATATTTTTTTGGAATAACAAAAGTTTCTCAGGGATGCGGGATAAAACTGCCCTTTAGATACCTAATATAAATTCCGAACGTAATTCTACATCTGGCATCTACTTTTTTACTAATATTATAAATTCTAATATCTGTTTGTTACGCTTACTCGCGGTACTATACCTACTCTCCAACCATCAATTTTGTACACAAATACATTATATCATGAGAACAAACCAATCCCAATAAAGCAGCTTTGGTCAAAGCTAGTGCTGGTTATTATCATCGTAATGTCTACCGTAGTAGTAATAATAATAAATACTTTATTGCACCAAACATAAAATACATGAAAAAAACAGTAATTATTAAGTACAAAGGCTTTGTCGCAAAAAGCGATTTATTCCAGGACCTGGAAAGAGTGAATGAAAGAAAGAAGTAGTAAGAGGTGTAAGATAAGATCGATAGAGAAATATACCAACTATACAGAATATAAATAGATTTTATATAAGGTTATATAATTATATATAACTATAATGAAAGAAAGTGATCCTTCACCAACCGTTTAAACACAGGTAGGGGCTGCGTGCATCTAATATTAAGCAAGAGTGCATTCCACAATGGAACAACCGGAAAGGACCTACTAAAAAACGTTGTGGAATGTACAGGCGTTTTCAGTAAAAGGTTCTCTGATGACCTGAAAGATTTCTCGTGGCTGTCACCTAGGAACACAAAACGATTTTTGAGATATATGGGTGGGAAGGATCGAACAGCATCTTGTATAATAACAATAGGATCAGAGCATGCCTACGAAATTGAATGGGAAGCCATTTGAGCTTAATTCGAAATTCGGACACGTGATAAAATTTGCGTAAACCAAGTGTGTTGTAAGTACAAGGCCTCCCCAACTGAACCCCAATAGAACCGGTTGTATGCGGCTTGCCTCTAGCTGCGGCTTGCCGATCATGCGGTTCTATTTAGTTCTATAGCTTGTGGGTACCACATCCTGCACAAGGTGTACCAATGCTTGGTCACCATTTAAAATCGTCACCGCCCACCACCAATAATCGGTTTTGCGGGCATCATGTCCATTGCCACTGCAACTTGCTAATCCACTGAGCTGTGATGACACTTCTATTGGTACAATTAAATAAGTAAAAAGAAAGAAATGGGTTGTTTTTTAAAAGTAATGCTCGCTAAAATTGGAGAAGAATTTATTGTAAATAAGCAAATATACATTTACATAAAGTAGAGCACTTCCAAAGGTCGTCTGCAGTTGTTCTAACTCGCTCCTGCCTATTTCTACCGCCAAATAGCATGTTCACATTGCTGTATTTCGGTTCGAAGGGTGAGAGAGGCAGTGAAATATCTTGGTAAATGATGTAGTATCTTCAGTTCACAGGGTTGGTGACACGCTTGTGATATCTTTGTGATGGCACGAGCATCTATAGGCTACAGTCACGTTTACCATTAAACCGACCGTATGCTTATTTGCTGACTTCTAATACAAAAAAAATGTGAATGGATCAACAAATTTCGATAATTTGACCTCTATCGTAGTTCAATGTGTCTTGAAGATTATATATAAGATCTGTTTGTTGTCTGACTGAACAGTCAGAGGCGTATATTTCCTCTAAATTCCGTGTAATTTACAATCCATTCACACGCAGAGCGTCTGCGACGAAGTCCGAGTCTCACACACTAAGTACAGTTTTAATTACTTTAATTGCAGATTGCGCAATGCGACATAGCTGTTTATGTAACAGATATTGTTATAACAAACTTACATTTAAAGCGTAATACCGTAAATAGAATTGCAACGGTTTTTGTTAAGAAAATATGATATGGTTCGGTCGATTTACTTTAAACATTCTCTTTATGTTCTTTCGGATGTTCGTCGTGAATGGAGGTGAGGACTTGAGACGACGCTCTTCTATCCTTAAACAAATGCCGCTATCCTTAAGGTTATATCGAATTTCGTTTACAGGAGAGGTAAAAGCTATTTGACATAACTCATTGTCTTCCTTTAGTTCGGTCGATACTAATATAATATATTCAGATAACATCTCATGCATTGACCAGACTCTGTGGTAAGTCGCTAAGCATTTGTGTAGAGGAATCATAAATTAAATATATATTATATATATCATCATTAAAGTATTTATCCTAGATCGAACCCATAACCCCTGGCGCATAAGATAGATTCGCTACTATCTGCGCCATCGGGCCCTTAATACCTAGACCTATGCCAAAAAAGCTTTGAAGACCAAAGAAATTTACTTTTTAAAGGCTTAAAAAGCAGTTTATTTATCTTTTACTTGTTTTTTATGTTTGACGGTTCGTTTTATGGCTGCAACCGTTTCTCGATCGGTAACAAAAATCTCAAACAAAATATTACAAAATTGTGTTTAGGAAATCCTTAATTCGAATTCATACATCATTTCATACAATGTCCTGACTCCGAGATAAGTTGATTAAAGCACTTGCGTTACGGATATCAAACACTGAGGAAATATAATACCAAAATACATATCTGACACCCAGACAGAAGAAACGCAAATATATACGTTTCAAGCATTCATATAAATATCGTATAAACCGCGTTAAAAATACCTAAAAAAAACTTTCATTTGGAATAGTGAAGGCGTGAATAAAATATTGAACCGCAGATGATAACGAAAAATTTTCTAATAAGCAGTTGTCGGATTAGTAAGTTGAAATAACTTAGCACGCAGAACCGATGGACGATAGAGTTGTAAGGTTCTGGAATGAAGCCAACGTGCCGACATAATAATAATAATCATAACGTGCTGTACGAGGTGGACAGACGATCTGACTAAAACTGCAGAGTCGCGCTGGACGCAGGCCGCATACAACTGGCCCTATTTCAAATCACTTGGAGAAACCTATGTCCAGCAGTGGACGTCCTACAACTGATATGATGAAGAAAATGTAGCAACGAAGTCAAGTCAAGTCAATTGTAATAAATAAACACTAGCAAAAGTCATAGGAGTTTATTTATCATCATACCAGCCATTAAAAGTCCACTGTTGGACATAGGCCTCCCCAAGAAAGGGGTTATGTTGCCCATAATTTCTGCACTGGAAAAGCGTGTCGGCAATTGCAGAGCGCAGCTTTCGTGGCGGAAAAGCAGCTGTACATTTGAGCTTTGACTTTTTTGCATGAATATACCGCCATCTCTCGGTTCTGGTACCTTAGTCGCCTCTTACGACACCTGGTACAGGGGGAGGTACTATTCTACTCTGCCGGTACCTCACGGCAATTTATTTATACCTCTTTTCAAATGATAAAGTTAGAATGCCTCTTGAGCGGCCAACTAACAGGGCTGACTCTATCGAGATAACCTGTCATTTTTTATTTTCTCACTGTGTCAGAATTGAATGCTTATCCATAGTAATGGGACTTGTGAAAGATATAAGTCATCTAACTGTCGGTCTGTCAGTTGACTTGCTTATATGTTAAAGCCCTCGTCAATTCATAATGGGACGTGTAGTTGGGTAATTGGTTAGTTAATGAGGTTGTTGCTTCCTCTGCCGAGTCTATTTGTGTAGATCCGATAAATAAGTTATGTAAAAATAACATGGGTTTGACTCGAAGTTATATTAAGCGTAAATTTATGCTGAACAAATTTATAAATAGATGTAGTCTTTTTGTAAGAATATTGTTTTATATTCGTATATAAAAAAAAGTTATTGTAATCAAAACTTACCGCATTATTTTTATATCTACAGTTAAGTGGTCCATTATCATTATTAAACCATATGTAGACATCAACATCATCATACCAGCCATTGAAAGTCCACTGCTGGACATAGGCCTCCCCAAGAAAGGGGGAAATTTGCCAATAATTGCCGCGCTGGGCAAGCGTGTTGACAATCGCAGAGCGCAGCATTCGCGACAGGGATGCTGCTTCCCATCCCGCCCTGTGCATTTGAGCTGCAATGTTTCAGATGGATATACCGCCAACTGTCGGTTTGGTACCTTAGTCGCCTTTTACTACAACTACTATTCTACTCTGCCGGTACAGTAGACATACGTTTATGATATGAATATAATAATAGAAAATAGTCATCTATTTAAGCAAATAGTTTTGTTTTCTTTAGGGAACACCTCTTTTCCATAATAGACATCAGAAAATGTATTATAGTACGCATTAATATACATTTTATGTAGAAAATTTAATAATTGAACAATACATTAGGTATGCAAAGAAATTTATTTGATCGAAGGTGATGTTTATGTATAAATTTTCGTTCCAAATTTAAACATAGAAGATATTCCAGTTAAGCTACAAATGCACAAGCTCGCGTGCAATGAAATTCGGTCAAACTAGTATTCACCGATATTTTTCAATTGAACACAGTTTAAATTTCGATTAGAACGCACAGATTGTCCTCGTGATTCCGACACAATCTCACCAATATCGCTCAAATCCCGCGATATGACTCGGCCAGTTTAATTATGAGCTAATCGAATTGGGGTATCAGTGCTCGCTGGGTAAGAACGGGAGTAGCGGTACCTGACAATATGGGCTGTTAAAAGATAAGTGGGTTTCTCGTATTACAATGAAACATAGACCATTGAGAAGATAGTAATAGGCTCTTTGTTTGCCACAGGCGTGTTTTCGCAGTAAAATTATTTGTGAGTCAACTGAGTGTCAGACGATAGCGTAAGGATATTCCATTGTTTTCTATAATTAATGAATAATGTTTCTATAATTTAACATTTTTAAACCCACTACGTGAAATGTGTTACCATAAACATTCTAGGAAATTCGCTCTATAGACACGGATTCAAGTTAATCTGGATTGGATCTTGGATCTTACATAAACACTTTTCTATGCTTTGCATTGAAGCATTGACGGGAGACTTAAACAATTTAGTTCATTGTGCAGGCGCTTTTATGAAATGTGCTGTAGTACCTAATTCTAGGTCATTCAAATATACTACGAAAATTGTTATATTAATGAACTCATTGTTAATCCTACGGTAGCTCTAGCATGTCGCGTTTTTAAATAGATATTATTATCATCATAGCAACCACAAAACATCCACTATAGAATGTAGATCTCTCCAAGAAAGGAGGAATTTGACCACAATTATTAAGTTGGGAATGCTGCTACTATCCCCGCTCTTTGGATTTGATCTAAGCTGTTTTAAAAGGATATACTGCCATCTGTCTGTTCCGGTACCATACAGAGCAAGGTACTATTCTGCTCCACCGCTACTTCGTGGCTTTCAATGGTCATGAAATAACTAATAACTCTCATGAGTACAAAATGCAATAGTCACGAATGAATGTCATATCCGCATATAGACCGCGATGAGACCGCAATATTCACTTTTTTGGACGTAAAATATTTTATTATATCGACAATTATTCCATAACATTTTACGTAAACCACTACTTTTCTTGTACCGTGTACTTTAGAAAGTAACGATGATTCTTGTTTTTTTTTGTGATTTAACCATATGATATTAGACCTCGTTTAGTCCGCCAGCCGAACGTGAAATGTTGCAGTCTTGTCCAAAAAATGAATTTATTGCGACAGTTCAAATATAGTAGCTCTTAGAAACAAGTGAAAAAACCGTTACTTCACCGTAGATATTCTCTTAATAATTTAATTTCGGTTTTATTGTATTATTCGTATTATTATATTCGTGAAGCATAATCTTTGAACCCCGTTTCGAGAATATTGCGCTGGTTCAGAAGTCTAAGAAAGAAAATGTAATAATTTAATATTTGAACAACATTTGAATTTGGGGAGATACTGGGGACCAGAGTATTACAATTTATTTGATTATTTTATATTTATTACCAAAACCCTGACATTGTTTTAATTTCAATTAAATTTGATCTACTGAGCGTATTGGTACCGCGAGGTACCGGCAGAGTAGAATAGTACCTTCCCCTGTACCAGGTGTCGTAAGAGGCGACTAAGGTACAAGAACCGACATATGGCGTAATATCCATCCAAAACAGTTCAGACCAAATGCACAGGGCGGGGTTGAGCAGCAGCATCCCCGTCGCAAAAGTTGCGCTCTGTGATTGCCATCACGCTTGCCCGGCGCGGCAATTATAGTAAAATTCCCCCTTTCTTGGGGAGGCCTATGTCCAGCAGTGGCCTGTCATGGCTTCATGATGATGATAAAGCGCATTGGATTATTTTCTGTAAGCTTTTAAGAAGTAAGTTAAAATAAATAAATAAAATGTTTTTAAATCGTAAACCAAATGTACTAGAGTACAATAAAACCTCATATTAAACTTAAGTTGTTCTACATCTAGACTTCGCCCGTTCTAATACACACTACAATCGTACAAGAACTAATAAAATCAAACTTCACCCATTAGTATACTTCCGTGGGTAATGAACTAAATACAATGAAGAATACATTTCGGTCAATACAACTGTACCCAATTGCCTGTCTTTTATATTGATTTAACAATTAAACGCATTCAGTTATTTTTCTAATTTTTATTTTTCTTTATCTAATTATGCTTACTGGAATGGCACCGGCAGACAATCTTTTCCAGTCAAGTGATATTAAATACCGTCACTACTATCTTGTATATTCTTCACTTCTTATTTTACATATATAAATCACGCCTGTGTCCCATTGGGGTATGCAGAGACTTAGGATCTCCACTTCTTTGTCCCTTACTCGCATTAGTTCGTTCATTCACACTCGTTTATTCTTGGTGCATCTGACCTGTGACCTTCTTACCTATGTAACTATAGTGCAAGCACTATAGTTACATAGTTAAGAAGTAAAAGTTAGTATCGCACTCAGGATACGCACACTTGGCATTATTACATACATTACCAAACATTGAATATTCTAAGTACTAGGTACTAACAAATTGCTCTCAAATGTTGCAGTGCCAGCCAGAATGTGGCGCGCAATTCTGCTAGCCTGGTTGGTGACCGGCGCCCGCGCTCAGGCGCGCCCCAACCGCGTGGTAGACGTCGCGACCACATGCGACAAGGGCGCCCTCAACGTGCACGTAGATATGGAGTTGCCTTTCAAGGGCATCGTGTTTAGCAAGGACTTCTCCAGGGAATGCCGTGTTCAAGGTATGCATAGTAGTGCTGAAAGCGTGAAAGTAACTGATACCTTCACGGCTCTTAAATTATTAAAAGAAACCTTATAAAGAAGGTCGTCTGCATTGGTACCTCACTTTCACCTATTTCTACCGCCAAATAACAGTGTTCGCATTGCTATGTTCCGGTCTCAAGAGTGAGAAGGGCAGTGAATTTACTAGGTAATGAAACATAATATTCACAAGTCGTAAGGTTGACTCATAAAAAAAATCCTTTCCTACATTTGACCAGAACCAAGGCCAAGATCGCAAATTACGAGATAATGTCATACACGTTGTATGTAAAAAATTAAAAACTAAAATTTATCATCAATTGTGAAGACACTAACTACACCGGTCATCACAAAAATCGGGCCACCCTGTAAGTGCACTGTTACTGTTTATTATTTCAAACTTAAATGTTTTAAAACGAGTAGTGCTTATGTGTAGGGTCTGATAAGATGTTGCCATTATGAGGACCATAAATTATAATGCACTTGACGGTACTTGGTCCATTTTTTTTAAGTTAACACTTTTCAGAGCCGAATCTATCGCTCAGTATTCAGTTAACCCTGTTTCATATTCAACCGGGTGTGTAAGATTGTGCATTTGTTATTTATTGACGATTACTTTTTTGATCCACGCTGTCCTTCGGATTAAATTAGATATTATGGATACTACTGAAGCTGAAGCGGTCCAAGTTGTAATCTTACTGCAACAGGACTTAAGCCAATGTGTGGTGGCTAGAAGATTAAATCTCAGCCGAACTGCAGTATTGAGAGTTTATCAGAGGTTTCGGGAGACTGGGCAGTATCGAAGAAGAACAGGATCTGGAAGATAAATGGTCACAACTGAAGGAGATAACCGCTTTATTGTAACATCGGCTTTAAGAAATCGGAACCTCTCTGGCGTTGATCTTCAGCGACGTTCGCGTTAAGCGAGGGGTGTGGCTATAAGTGACAGTACAGTGAGAAAACGATTGCGTGAACAGAATTTAAGACCACATAAGCTAGCAACAGGACCATAACTCACTACAGATCATCGACAAGACAGACTTCAATTTGTGAAAAATCACCTTGAATGGACTGTAGATCCATGGGCTCAAATTCTGTTCTGTGATGAGAGTCGAATGACTTTATATAGCTCTGATGGGCGCCGTAATGTCACGAGAAGACCAGGTGAACGTTCCGCTCAGTGCTGTATAAGAGAAACGGTCAGTTACGGGGAGGCTCTTTACCTAATGTTTTGGGGTGGAATATCTTTGACTGTGCGTACAGAGATGATGTTCATCAGAAGGGGAACTCTAACTGCTCCACGTTACATAATGGAGATCTAACAAGATCATGTTGTACCATATGCAGGCTACATTGGCGTAAATGCAGCGCGCATTGTTTCAAAATACTTGGACGAGGTTGGCATTCGGGTTATGCAGTTGCAAGCAACAAGTTCAGATTTTAATCTGATTGAGCACATGTGGGACGCTCTAAAACAAAAGGTTAGAGCTCGAGATCCAGCTTCCACGAACTTGTAAGACTTGGAAAATGCTACCAAAGAAGAATGGGACTGAATTCCTCAAATTATCTAACCTCGAACTATCGAAATTTTAATGTCATTGAAAAGGCAAATGCATGCAGTGATTAAAGCAAGAGGAGGCAACACACAATATGATAATAAAAAAATTCTTGCAATAATTGTAAATAATGTAAAATTACAGTGCTTTCAAAGTCGACCCGAAAATTAGCATAAATTGTCGTATACTTATTTTTTTACTACACCTTAAAAGGTTTTAGTAATTTCTTTGACAATTTTGAGCTTTATTTGGTAAAAAAATAACTTGTTTAATTAAACAATATGATTATAATTCAATTTGTTACATTTACAATTTTTAAACAAGAGATTTCCTGTTTAATGTATGTAGCCCGATTTTTGTAATGTTTGTAAAAACATTTGTTTGTCAATCTTAAGACGATAACCACCAGGTTCCAGGTAATGGAGACATCGAACAAAAAATTTAAAAAGTTAAATAAACCGCGTTTTAATTCAGTCGGAAAGTAGATAATAGATACTTATTATCGCAGTTAGCTGCGGGAACATGGAACTTGTATACATTTATTTATATATACACATTACAAATAATTCATCTACGAATGCTCAAGGTAGATATTATATTGTTATACACTTATTGTTAATTCAATCTTGTGCTTTATACCTAACGTTAGTTAATCTAGTCGTGACCTACCTATAGCATTTGTGAGCCTGAAAATTAGGAAAATGATTTCTGTTGCCTTTATTCCTATAGTTATGGTTGTCCCCCTTATCATAATAAAGCCTATTTAGATTACAGCTAGCGTTATTAGCTAGTATATTCAATTTAAATATAACCGTCAAACAGTCAATTTAAATATAACCACTATAATATAAATAGAATATGCAGTGGGATGACATCTAAAGCATGATAATATCGAAGGCTGCAAGCAACTAGAGCGTGTGCACATATTTGATCGGGTGTTCAAGCCTTCTTGACGGTTCTTGCAGAAATCTCAGACTTCAGAACTTGCAATCAACGTGTACGAAATGTAAAAAATGTATTATATTTATAAAAAACTTTCGTACATGCACATGTACATGAGTACAACGTTTTTAGACTTTAAGGCTTCTTTGTTTCTATTTCACTGTGAACTCGAAAATGGTATACTCGTATTCTAACCGTAATCAATTGATTTCTTTATTTCTTGGAAGCTTATGTGTTTTTCTAAAGGATCGTTAATATGATCGAATTTATATTTACTTCTTGCTTTACTATACCAACCATTGAACAACTTTCAGACGGATTTAGGCTATTTTTGTTATATATTATGTTACTGTATTATGGTCATACATCTATTCAGTTTAAGAAGGAAAACTAGAGTAATGTTATATATCTATCGCATTTCAGGTAATCTTCAAAACAAGGTCTCCCTGCACCTACCCTCAAATGCATGCGGAGTGAGGACATCGCCTTTGAACGAAACGGCGGCAGAGCCCGAGGATGAGGAAGATCTGTTCTACACCGTGGAGCTTGTGGTGCAGATGGACAGCAAACTACAGCAGTCTTCGGACCAGGAGTTGTTGGTTAGGTAAGTAAATATTAAGTATCCTTGATAACGTTTTTCCCGTGAATTTGTATTGAAATAGTCTCAAATATGATGTTGTTTAGCCGAGAGGTACCGACAGAGTAGAATAGTAAGTACCTATACCAAGTATAGTTAGAGGCGACTAAGGTCAGGCCAGAACAGCCATCTGTCGGTTCTGTACCTTATTACCTGTAACGCTGTATCCATTTGAAACAGTGCAGCTCAAATGCACAGGGCGGGATTGGGCAAATTCGCCGTCGCGCAAGCTGCGCTCTGCGATTGCCAACACGCTTACCCAGCGCGGCAAATATGGGCAAAATATTCCTTTCCTAGGGGTGGCCTATGTCCAGCAGTGGACTGGCTTCCAATGACTGTTATGATGTTGTTGAATTTCATTTAAATTATATTGCCAGACTAATTTGCCAGAAATTATGAAATGATCAATGATAGGTCAATACACAAAAAGATATTGGCAATAACATAAGTCTGCATGTAGTCTTTATCCTTACATAATAAATTATCTTATTATTAAACGTACAATTAATATGGTGATGTCTCATAAACGATATTCTAAAATCTGGAGCCAGCTAGAACATTTTATAGTATATTTATAGAAATAACTGTATTGAGTCATTAAAATTTTAACTGCGGTTTATAAGCTATCCTATTATAATTTTAGGTGTCGCTTGCAACCTCGAGCAGTCCGTATAGTTAGTTCAGCGTTGGAAAATATCATCCACACGAAGATGCGAGAATTAGTCGGCCAAGAAACCAAGAAAATAAGGTACATAACACTTTCACACAGTCCCGAAAAAAAACAACTACAGGTATCAACAGAGCACTAATAACGCCGTCTTTTTTTCCAATTCTGTTTTAGTTGACATCATGACTATATCCTACATAGATTTGCTTTCTCGCTGGTCAACTAACTCCACTCTACTACTTTGATGAGGTCATTTTCAATTCTAGGACCGGTCGCAACCGACAAGGCTTCGAAAGTCCTGCTATGGCCGAGCAGCGTGAGATGCTGATGGAGGCAGCACGGGCGTGGATGGACCTGGCTCCAGCGATGAACTCTGTTGATCCGGCAACTGTAGAAGTGGGACAGCCCACACGGCTACTCATTCAGTGCACTTTACCTGGTAATATATCTTGTTTTTTATATTTTAGATATTGTAGGTATTCATAAAAATTAAAGAGTAAGACTCCAGGTGCTGTACAAGAGAATTTCCAACATCCTAAATTCCCAAGAGAATTGAATATTTATACTTTATACCTTTATCAATAGCCCATTCTTACGCATTCATAAGTGCGTTGTCAATTAAACTAAATTCCCATTTCGCAGTTGGAGTAGGATTACGAGTTACCAACTGCGTTGCTCACGACGGTTTGGGAGAAGCATCACAAAGGCTCCTAGACGAAGCCGGCTGTCCAATAGACGAGACCATCTTTAACAAACCAACGGTCCACAAGCACAAACACAAGAGTACCGAGATTGACGTCTCGGACCTAGAGCCTGCAGACACCCAACGAAATATTGAAGAAAGCAGCAGTATAAAACAATTGAAGACTGATCCAGAGTATATGTTCAAGAATATAATGACGTATCAGCATGCAATCACAACGTTTGCAGCCTTCAAATTCCCAGATCGGTCGAAACTTCATTTAACGTGTGGTATTGAATTATGCAAAGGTCATTGCCCGCCCATAGACTGTAAAATGTTGCAGAAGCCGCAGCAAACCCGCGATGGGTTGGTCAGAAAGGCTCGCTTAGACAAAGATGCCAAAGGCGTAGTCATAGATAGACTCGAAGTTTATAACAGCATAGAAGTTTTAGCTCCAAATATCGAACTGGAAGACGAAGCGTCAATTAGAGGTAATTATTATTTCTGTTTTCGTCCAAAATCAAAATCAAACGTAAAATATACAGAAACTGTCATCAATAAATGCCAAATAAATGGTCATCATAACCAGTATTTAATTTTATCGTTGTCTATAAGTTTATGGTTAAACAAATTATAATATGTATATTATGTTACAGGGTCAAGAAGAATCGAATCGGAAGAAGATCAATTTGTACGAGGCTTCTCCCCAGGAGATAAAACAATATGTTTATCCCCAGGGAAAATGGCACTAGCATTTTGTGTATTAGGAGTTATCTTTCTGTGCGCTATAGCAGTAGCCTTTATCTCTCTAGTAAGAGCGAGACGACGATTAGGCAGGGAGCCTCTACATACATCCCTCTCTTTCTACACTGGGAGTAAAAGCATGTTCTCTTCTAGCGAAAGCTCTACCTCAGGCATGAGCGGGAGTAAACTACTTCTCACTGACAGTCCTTATTTAGACCATCATTCCTCGTCCAGCAATAACTGGCCATATTCAAGGGCTTTTTAAAATTAATTGGCATTTTTTCCACAATGCAGCTCATTCAACTTCATGTGTCATAGAGAATCGTTTTAACGAAAATCTGGGTTTTATCTCATAGCCACTTAAACACTACTAAAGGTCATATAGACCAAGAATTAATACAATGGTTACTAGATCGCAAGAGCAGGCAATAATCGGTTATTTTTTATGCCACGAAAACCAGTCTCCATAGGAGTTGGACTGAATCCGCCAAACTGCCCGGTATCAAAACAAATAGGGACAGAAGTCACATAAAAAGTACTCTTGAACAATGCACATATAGCTACCGCTCACGGACACATTATCTCGGACCGATTGGGACCAGTGCGAGCACGAGTGCCATCTGCATAAGACACTTTTATAAAAATAACATTAAATTTTAATATTTTAGTTATTATTGGCTTATATTACCATTCTTCCTTTTCATTCTCAGCAATTAACCAAACAACAAGATACCCACAACCAAATTTTTTTTTGTACATAAGCCAAAGACAACCTTAAGGCGACAGCCGAGCGTAGGTATAAAAAAAATAGATAAATGTCATTGACTTCTGTACCTATCTGTTTTGTGCCAGTATGTTCTCGTATTTTGAGGGGTCATTCTAGGGATGCAAACTAAGCCCAAGTCTAGCAAGAAGGTTATTCAAATATGTGTTAGAGAATGTAGTCATTTTAAAATTTAGTACATATCTCACAATATAATTACATAATCAATACTTACAAATCAAACTATATATAGTTCACGAAATGAATACAAACCGACTATATTTTGTATACATTTTTCTTATAATTATTTAACTCAACAAGACTGTACTATACTTCGAAGTGTGCTACTCCAAAGCTTTTCTACAAATAATTTTAATAATAAACACTATTTATTTAAGTACATGATTTGTACAATTTGAGGTGATGCTATTGATTGTATTTTTGCCGAATATGGGTCAAGGAAATGGTATTTAGGTTATATACATTTATTTATATATATGAACTTATCTAAAATATGTTAAGTTCGATTACTTTTTAAAAGAAATGTTTGCCGAAATTTAAGTTTGATTACAAGGTGTATACATATTAATAATTTTTTTATAGATATTTATGTATATCGTCTATTTTAAAAGGATATGTACCTTAGTAATAAATTAAAACATTTCATTAGCATTACCTCGACAAATAGTAAATAAGGAAACTAGTTATAAATTATACTACACTTATACTTTTATTATTATTTAGACTTTATAAAATGAACTCAAATCGAAATGTATTATTGTGATAATGGTTATGAACAAAATGCATGTTTTTACACATATACTTTTTATGCAATGATATTAAAATAAATTATATTGTCAAATATGAGTGTAACATTTTATTTACTTCCTAGCCTGGTTCTATGTAGCCTATTAGCAGCGACTACTATGTAATCTAGCCGCGGTTTTACCCGCGTTGATCAAATCACTCCTTATAGCATCAGCTATATGCCAATGAAAGTCCCGTTAATATTGATCTAGCCGTTTCAGAGATAAGCCGGAACAAACTGACATACATTTTTTTGTAAGTACATATTCACCTTATACATTCTTATATGTATTTATTGAAAAGCTGTTAATTTAGAATTCCCTACAGGCATTTGAATTTTTTCATATGTATACATACATATATAATATATACACATATAAAAATTTCATCATAGACAGACAGACACTTTCGCATTCATAATATTAGACTGCCATTAATGAGCCATCTGCCATGAGCGATCACTGATATTTCACTATGAACATCACAACATTATAAAAGAAAGTCCCCTACCGTATCTTTCCAGCATGTTAGATCATACCAATCTTATAAGTTATAGAACGAATATTTATGCAGGCTTTTACTATGAATACAGTGTTTAAACAGTAAACTTTTGTGGAAATTGTTCATTATCATCACATATCAGAAGAAGAAAATCCACTGTATAGGATACTGGATACTGAATAGCCCGCCCCCTCTCAAGAAAAGAAGATTTGTGGCCATAATTGCTGCACTGGGCAAGTGCGGACAGCTTTGAGACAGAGATGCTGTTGCCCATCCCCATCCTCTTGTATTTGATCTGTGCTGTTACGAATGGATATACCGCCATCTGTCGGTTCCTATACCCAAGTCGCCTCTTACGCCACCTGGCACAGAGGCGAGTACTATTCTAATACACCCCTTACTCCACGAAACAGGTACATACACTAATCAAGGGCGTAGCTACCACCGTATTTGCCGTATCAAGTATACGCGTAGAGCACAATCCGCGTAGAATCTGTGTGCGTCTGAACTGAACACTCTCTAACCGTGACCCTTAGTAACGTTATTTATTTATATATAACTCTTTTTAGTTTAGTATCAAAGCATTCGTATTTATTTTTTAACAATTACTCGTTTATTTTTAGATTCTTCTGAAGCATGTTCTTCGTCACATATCCATACGGAAATAGAAGAGAGCCAAGCACATACTTTATCGGATGTCCATCCAGAAATCGAGGAACCCCAAGTCAACGATTCTGATATATCTGCAGATTGTAATATAATTACATCATATAGAGGAAATTCTGGTGACAATTTAACTGAATGCGAACGAAAAATAATTTTAAAATTGGGTTCATTTAGATCACAAGGACCATTTCCAAAAGTTTCAGAAAGGAAGCGACCTTTTTCGGATTATTATTATTCATATTTCAATCAGGCAGGCATAAAAATTATAAGACCATGGTTATGTTATTCTAACGTTTTAAACAAAGCGTACTGTCACTTCTGTTGGTTATTAGAAGATCGTCGAAACAAATCGTACTCCTCTGCTTGGGTTAACGGTGTTTCAGTTAGAAGCAATTTCACACAAACTATTCTTGACCATGAAAAGTCACAGCAGCATTAATGCTTCACTCTCTTATAATAATTGGCTGCAAGGAAATAACATCGATACTCTATTGAAAAGTGAAATCGATAGTAAAATTACATTCTGGAGAGATGTACTGCATCGTATATTAATGTTATAATTACTTTAATATCTTGTGGGGGTCTTAATATCTACCTTTGAGGGGGCATGATTCTGATTCTGGCAATTTTATGGCAATTTCATGTCTGCTATCTTACTATGAAGCAACTTAAAAAGAACTTCTTCTAAAACCGAAAGGTGAAATAAATTATTTAAGCCGTTAGGAACAATATTATCTCAGAAATTAAAAAAGCTCCATTTCTGACAATAATTCTGGATACAACACAAGACTTGTCAAAAATTGACCAACTATCTGTAGTTTTTTGATATAACTCGATTACAGAAAATGATGATAATGTGCCTAAAGAAATAAAAATGTGTGAGTTCTTTTTATGATTTATAACAGTAACCGATTGCAGTGCTGCAGTTCTGAAAACTGACATTTTAAATTTGACGAAAGAATATGAAATTGATTTGACTAAATGTAGAGGTCAGGGATACGATGGAGCAAATGTTATGTCGGGTGTGTATGGAGGATTACAAACCCTTATAAAAGAGCATGCTCCAAATGCCGATTATGTTCATTGTGCTGCGCACGCTTTAAACTTGGTTTTGAACGATGCTGCGAGACATGTTCGTGAAGTATCGACTTTTTTCGATAATTTAGAAAAAATATATACTTTTCTGGCAATAGTATAAAAAGCTGGGCTATGCTAAGTGACGATTCATCTGAAAAATATTTGATTACCCTTAAAAAGGTATGTCCTACCAGATGGTCTTCTAGAAACGACGCTTTATTAGCAGTAAAGAAAATTTTTTTATTAATCATGAAAGCTTTGTACCATTTAATTTCAAATAAAAAAGATGACCGTGAAGAATGTAAAAGTATAATTAATATTTTAGAGTTTTGATTTCTTAGTGCTCGTTACATCTTTTTCTTCACTATTTAAAATTATTAATCTTGTTTCTAAAGCTCTACAGCATGAAAATAATGACTTACAGAAATCTAGTATTTTATTAAGAGTGGGGGTATTTTTAAAAACAGTAGGCGAAAGAGAACAAAGCGTTTTTTTGATGAGTTATCACAAGACGAGAGAATTTCCGATCCGGAATCCTATTTCAAAGTCAATGTATACTATTTCTACTTAGATATATTAATTTCTCAAACAAAAGAAAGATTTCAGAGCCTTTGCAACCTGAGTAGCATATTCGAAATAATACAACCGGAGAAACTCCTATCTTCTTCAAGCGAAGAGATATTAAACGCTTCCGGAAAACTTTCTGCTAAATACAGTAAAGACATTTCACTTAATGTTTGTGACCAATTAAAGGCTCTAAGAACATGCTTAAATTCTGAAATCAAAAAAATTATTCCATTAAAGAACTCATTGAATTATTGCTAGTAAAATTCAATAGTCTTGCATCCAGTTTTCCCAAGGTAATCACAGCATGCGTTTTATTCTTGACCCTTCCAGTTACAACCGCAACGGCAGGGAGATTTTTTTAAATTAAAACTAATAAAAAATTTCTTAAGAACTTCGACGGGACAAGAACGGCTGTCAGACATCTCACTATTGTCCATAGAGGCAGAAACTTTAGAAAAACTAAAATCATCATCAGCCATAAATGATTTAATAAATCCGTTTGCCGAAAAAAGGCGAGGAGAGTGAATATTTAAAATTTGATTTTTATTTGTAAAATAGGTAAATTATGTGATAAATAAATATTTCTTCTCACAATATTTTTTTTTATTTTGTGAAAAGTCTTTACCTCCAAAAAAATTTTTATATGGGGCCCCGACAAGGCACGCTACGTCACTGACACTAATTGTACGAATATATTACTTAAATAACTTAATTATCCTCCAGACACTGAAAAACACAAATATTTTTCATATGTATGACGACAATTGTTAAAGATAAAAAAGAATCAAGCCATCTGGGAACTTTAATCAAAAAAGCTGAAGTCGTTTGAGATATAACAAAATAAATGTTGGTCAAGACTAAAGTATAAAAATAAAGTTCGCAATCTCATATTAAAAATCAATACAATAATCGTATTAAATATATATAATAAATATCATACTAGCCATTGGAAGTCCACCGCTGTATATAGGCCTCCTGAAGATAGGGGGAATTTGGCTTATAATTGCCGCGCTGGGCAAGCATGATGGCAATCGCTGTATGCCGGTGCCAATTCCCGCCCTGATTTAAAACTGCACTGTTTTAGATGGGTATACCGCCATTTGTCGGTTATGGTATCAATCATAACTACGTGAAGAATTTTACATATTATAATAATTATGCACTAGAAAATAAATCCTTGTTCCACCATTGCTAAGTGATTACAATAAGTAGGTTAAAATACAGTGCTATGCTATATATTTTCTGTCAGGTACTGGACTAAAGTTGATTTTTTCCTGTATTTGAGCTAATTTCGTATTGCGTTATTACTGTCTACGATATTTGCGCAAAATACCAACACACGAGGCCGGTGGAATTAAAAAAGTAAGAAGATTGCTAGTGCTGTTTGCACGATCAAAACTTAAAATCAAGAATCGAAAGATTTAATAATTCTAAGTCCATGGATGTATTATTTGGTTTCTTTAGCACAGGACAACATAGTTTTGAATATTTTGAAATACACATATTGTTTAATTATAATAATTTCTTATAAAAACAGTCTGCTTATGAAAAGAAAGCAATATTATTCGCAAAGATGTTTGTCTGTTGCATAAAAAACACTCTCTGATCATAATTATATATTATAAAGATTACAATTTTAATTCCAAAATAAATAGTTTCATAGGTTTTCCGCCTAACAGCAAGTAAGTAAAGATGTAGTCCAATATAAAAATATATATAATTTTATACATAGGCAAGTTGTATTTAAAAAAAAAATCATGAAAAATATCTGATTCAATATTCGGAGCTAATATAATTTGCAATTTTCGAAAATTTACCTTCCTTTAACTTTTATTCAGGATAATGAGATTATAAAATGTATCTTAACAACCATCTTTAAAAACTAGTGCTTTAGAAACAACATTTAAAAAAAATAGTATTATAAGATAAAATACACCAAAAAATAGATTGTCTGTAAAGTCGGTTTACTGTCGATAGTTGAACGTAACAACGTCATAAAAAAATACTGATGGAATGATTGCATTTTTTAAAAGAACGTTTTAATTTTATTTATAAAAATGTATTATTGTATAGCAGCTGTCCGCGCAGGCGTATCGCTAACTCGAGTACGAGAGAGACATGTCCAACGCTGCCAAACGCGGGGCTGATTGTGCCTCTTTGTCGCTCGTTTTGCGCTCTCGCTTGCACTTGAAGTGCGAAAACCTTAAACGGAACGCCTCAAAGCGAGGTAACGCCGCATGAGTCATGTTTTATCGTGCGTGCAGCCGACTCCATCGAATTATAAGACGTTGTCACGTCAAAATATGGACTCGCAAATAAAAAATATTAGAGACGTTACACAAAATTACACGTAATTTTTTATTTATTATAATAGTGTAAACTAAAACCATTCTTATATTTTTAATCTATCGATTAAAGCTGGTGTAACATTTGAGTTACATCACTAAACTTCAGAAGATGACATCATTTTGTTCAAAGATTATGAAAAAAGAAACAGACTGGAACTTTATACCCACTACCTTTTTGAATTCATGACTATTATCGGTTTTAATTCTATTATGTTTCCCAAAATAAAATTAAATAAATGTTAATTAGAAATCTGTGTATTATTATACACATTACTTCTAATAATAATCGTCATTTCAATGTGTTATTAGTCGTTAATCTTTGTAACTCTCTGATCTGTTTATAGTCTATGATGCGAACAGAAAGGTAGGTGATGCCGTGATGCTTTCGCGACGATCTTTCGCCTCGCCTTCGAAGCCGTGTTCGTACTCGCAGTCACGGATGATAATTCGCTATTCCTGTATGAATCGTGTCTATCCCTAATTTCTAAGCATTTAAAGGTTATGTTTTTAAAACTGAAGACCTGTCCAGGGATTATTAATCAAGTGTATGTGCCGTGAGACGTGAAATTTTATTGGGTACGACTGGTCATAGTTCCCACAAACGAGTGTTATAAATTGTGTGTGCAGGCGAATTTATGTGTGTAAAAGAACCGGAATAGCGTTCCTGAATCCAATCCAGACGGTAAGTGTAATGTTTCTATCATGAAACTTATTACAATTTATTGGTCTAGAAATATGTCTCAAACTTGCTTCTAGACCTGTTATTTTTACATATCCTAATATAGCAGCCTTCATCTGCTGTACACAGTATTGCAGTCAAGTCGTTTGATGCCTTAGCCTATGTTGAAGATAATCAAATTTTAAATGTAAAAAGTTTTGGTTTTTTTCTTAGTGTCCAAACATAATCATACAAGGACATTCGTAATTTTCTCCATCCCATAGGTTTTCGTCTATCACTAATGGGATTCCCTATTTAAAATAAATATTTTATGTAAGAATTGTGTACATATTTAAATGCATATAAAAAGTAAAAAACATAAAAAATATTTTATCTATAATCAATGCCCCTATACATGCCCAATATGCCATAAAACATGCCATTATTACATATCCAATTTGCAGCTTAACTAACCAGGTTATTTGATTTGATCGATAATAACTAATAGTTTTACTGTTTGGTTTTATATGGTTCAAGGTTATGTCACTTGGTATGGCTTACATATAAATGAGAGAGAGATAGAGAGACTATTGTAGCATTCTCAGATTTCTCTATGCAGTTGTCTGATTACAGTGTGTGGAAATAATCATATTTTTTTTAGTTATATATATAGTACATGTTATTTTGACCTGTCTATTTGTAATACACAACACAAAATAATTGAACTGAAATATAATAAAGTATTTTAATATATAGATAAAACACTTTGTTAAAAAATAAAACAGTCATAAATTTGTAGACTTTAATTTTTCCCTCAAAAAAGGATGTGAATTAATGAATCAAAAGAATTTTCATAGTTTAATGTCCAATTGATGATGATTTCATGAAGTTATAACCACTTGAAAAATTGTAATTCTGATGCACTTAAGTGGCTGTTAAAGAAGTACAAATTATCACATGGCATTCTACTAAGTGGAGCATGACTCTGGCTAACAGAATAGCACTTCATTGAATCTGTAACTTACATTGGTGCAAGATAGCTTCGGCATACTTATTTACATGTGATATAATTCTCCTATACTTTCATTTAAAAAAAATAATTTCTGTATCCACCCACTATTTTTCTATGTATTAAAACAGTTAACATTTTTGAGGGTTGACTCAAAGTAGTCAGAGTACTATAAACTAATCATCGTTACACATTTTAATTGTTCAAAGAATGTATTTTATTGAAACTTTACAAGACACCATACCAAGACAGATACCTATGACATTAGATCTTTTCTCTTTTTTTCTATCATGGTGTGCAAAGAATATTTATTTATTATTATAATAGCAGTGCTTATAAGTTGAATAACATACAGGCTATAAATTTAAAGATTTAATCTATCTCGCCTTTTTAAATATATCAATAGTCCATATATTGATATGTTTCAGATATACGGTCTTTCTCTTTCTTAACTTTATTGTACCACCATTGATCCACATTACCATTTTCTTCCTACAACATGGCTCCTTTCCCAGTATATAGCCCAAAGCCTATGTTATCCCGGTTCCTAAAATACCTAACCCTACTTCTTACCATCAATTTCGTCCCATCTCTATTTTGCCATATCTCTCTAAAATTATCGAGGCAGCTGTACACAAACAGCTCTCTAGCCATGTCTTACAAAATGCCCTTTTAAGTCCCTTTCAATCCGGTTTTCGTACAGGACATAGCACTACAACAGCTCTACTAAATATCCTGGATGATGTAAGAGTTGGAATGGAATACGCCCACCTTACAGTCTTAATTCTGATTGATTTCTCCAACGCCTTCAACTCTGTCAATCACGAAGTTCCCCTCTCTATTCTCTCTTACGTCGGGGTCTCTGATTCGGTTCGGGAATAGTTCGCATCCTACCTTCGAGAACGACAGCAAGCGGTGCGCCTGGGAGATGATTTGTCCCAGTGGGTGACAATTGATGCTGGTGTGCCGCAAGGTGGCATTCTCTCACCGTTATTATTTTCCCTTTTCATAAACCTTGTCACCAAATCTATTGGCTGCCCTTATCATCTATACGCTGATGACCTGCAACTATACACCCAGGGAGAGTACAATGACCTGGACAATGCCATTGCTCGAATTGCAGGTGGACTAGTGAAATTATAAATATATTTCGAAATATTAATATTTCTTAGAAACCTTGTCAATTACTCCCATTTTTTCAATTAATGAAGAACAGCAGGAGGCTTTTATAAACAAATTGCTGGCTGTTATAGTAAAATAATACATAATATTATATATACATACATTATGGTATCTATAGGGATTTAAGCAGCTTGGGTCATAATACAATTAAATTGCCAAGGTTATATAATTACATTTCTGTTTTTCCTTTAAAGTTATTTTTGTAAATATTGATTGATCAGTCTAGTTTACTTGGTGAAAAATCCCCTAAATCAGATTTTTAATTATATTAATGTGTTTATTTACTTCAATAACAAAACCTCATTACTTAAAACAAAAATTTAAACACTGGCTGGCTGGTGAAGAACAGGTGCATAATTTGATCTGATACATAAACCAGTTTTATTAATTTCTATTTTTATTTTTTTAAACTCCCAGCATACCTTATACTAATGGCAACAATAATAACTTATACTATAAACTCATTATTACATAAGTAACACTCATTATAAAATGCTTTTAAAATTCTAAAGCATTCTAAAATGAGAGCATTTTTAATTTTATAACTAAATGATTATTTTATACAATATTTTACACAATGATTTGCCATCAGTTGTGTCTATGTTTGTATGAACATAGAGTGTATAATTAAAGAAAAATGCTATGCCCTTTGTTTATAAGTCTTAACATAGATATAGAATAAAAGATTGGTACCATATACCTATATTAAATCACTTATAATTCTATAATATAACAATGTGTACATAAATAGATAGAATGTATGATTCTAGCAGTAGCAATATCAACATAAAACAACAAAACACTGGTCTGTACAATAATACAGTAAATAAACTAAAGAAATAAGGTAACAGAAATAAAATTTTCATATTTGTATTCAAAAAGAATGTTTAAAAATTCCCTGTCTTTTTGCACAATTGGGATCTGACAGAATGCTTAATAAGATCCTCCTTTATGCTATAAATGCTCCTATATGCTTTATGCTGCTTATGTCCTCACTACAGCAAGGCAACACTAATTTGCCCCAGGGTGTCTTAGCCAGGACACATCTCATCATGGTTCTTGCTTTCTCGTCACTGTTAAAGCCTCTTATACTAAAACAAAAAAAGACTGTAGAATCCTTTCATAATAGTTTTATTTAAGTATTTCTGAAGGGTATAAAATAAAAATATTTTATTCTTTTGGTAGAAATAATAATAAGTATGTACAAAAACAAAAATTTTGGCAAATTAAGTATAGGTAGTTACATAATGTGTTATTTGAGTTCAATGCGTTATTTCCCTTAAGGTTTAGACAGTTATCTAGTCAGTCAGTGACATAGACATAGAGTAAATCCATTATACTTGATTGCAAAATATAGAGCCCTATTACTCTTGCTCCAAATTGAAATGTCCGGAAATTAGAACAGGTAGATACTGCAAATGAGGTCATAGTCCGAAAGCCGATGGATTGTCACGAGTAAGTTTCTAGATATATTATCTGTCTAGGGGGTAATAGGGTTTGCGAACGAACAAGGTTAACAAGCGGGAGAGCGCAGTTCGAGTGTTCCCTGTCTTGAAAATATTTTCCGCGAGGATTTTTGGCAATGGCGTCTCTCCTATGTTTACGCATTTAACCAACCGATGACGAGTTAAAAACGTCGTTAACAGAGACAAGCGTCGTTCATTCAGTTGATATTTTTTGTATTGGGTCACAGTATTAATTCCCTGGTATAAAGTGTATTACACGAGGGTGGCAAGTCAGGGGAGGGGCGTGCGTGCACTAGGGATATGCGGCTCGCCGGCGCCAGGAGTCCGATCGATATTGTGGCTCAGTCACAGTTCACTCCGGCGAGTGCGAGGCGCGACGTCGACGCGATCGTCCCTCATTTCGGTGCTTTAGTGTGATCGTACCCTTATATTTTGGACTGCTGTGTAGTGAACATTTATGTTTGATGTGCAGTAATGAGATAGTCCTCGTTTACTGACGGTATGTGCCTTTTTACGCGTCGGATTATAGCAAGAAAGAAAATTTTCGGCGTGTCAGAATCAATAGTGGTTTTACGAGATTTCTGATTTTAAATAGAAATGTTTACCAGGCCCACAGCTAGTATACAAGTGTTCCTGTTTCTATATATTTCTAAAACTTAAAGTTGATGATTTTCGTGTTAAATGTTTTATCTAATCCACAATCTCCTCAATTTCCATATTCAAATTACTGTTACCAGTTGAACCCCAAAACAGGTTGTTAAAAAATTCTAGAGGCATTAGAATAAAACAGTAAAATTATTTATGACAGGTGAGTCTTAGAGCACCTAGAAGATCTTAACGATATTATTATTCTCAATATAATTGTGGGACAAGGAAATCACTAGCATTTACGAAATGCTGCCACAGTCTTTTCTAACTACTATACAAATCTGCTTTGTTAAGTTATAGGCGTGGTGGGTCAATAGTGTCTGAGCTAGATTTCCGGGCTGAGCTAGACTATCGGGGGCGTTCGCGAGACATTACGAGACGGCTTGCGTTCCGTCTCCCGCTACCCGCTGTCATTGAGGTCACTTGCGC
This sequence comes from Heortia vitessoides, assembly GCA_020976665.1. Lineage (NCBI taxonomy): Eukaryota > Metazoa > Arthropoda > Insecta > Lepidoptera > Crambidae > Heortia > Heortia vitessoides. The sequence goes on from JACJUM010002929.1 coordinate 5,988,326, forward strand.
AGACGTACTGTCAGATACGGAATATTGCATATTGAATGTCCGATTAATATCACCGTGAAAAGCTTAATCATATTAAAATTAATCAACCGTTAGTTGAATCGGACTGCGATAATACGGCTGGCATGAATAGTCGGAATTGCATATACGAGTCTATAAAATAACAAATCAAAGAATGTTAATAGTCAGCTAATGATCGTAACGTCATCCACATACGAAGGAAACTGACTAGTTTGTTATCTGCGACATGGAGTATATTATTAAGAATTGGTTAAACTGTTTTAGAATACCTGTTTTTTCAATCTTTATAATTTATACAAGAAAAAAAGTCTAGCTCTGTATCCAAAAATATATATTTTTTTAAAGTGAGCTCTGCAAAATGCGATTAGGTAATACAATATAATACACATTCACACTGAAAAGATGGAGCGATCTCATCTCAAGGTTCTTAAGATTAGACCAATGAATGTTATATTTGTCTGTAGGCCGATGATATCATACACAAAGAGTCCATGTATCCAATTTTATTGTATGCTTAATTGTGATGTCATCTGCAAAATTTTTGTATTTCTACTGAATGATGGTCCGAATAGTTATTTGCGGTTTGTTGTCATACAAACCATGAATACAATAGTTCTATCAATGAATCTACAAATTGTATTATCCATTGTTAATGCTACATATTTTTTTACCTGTATAAACAACTGTTAGGTACTTCTCCAAAAAATAAAAAGCCAATTTTGCGCTCAATAATAACCTTATTCTCATACATTTCGCCGGTTACGCAACTAATATCATTATGATAATATGAAAAGCCACGCCCGTCCACCTCGCGTACAACACGGTAACACATAAAGTATCTAGAAGTACTGTTGAGTGAGTCAGTACGACTGGCCAAGCATTATAATGCTCTCCTAGCCTCATCTGTTAATGACAAAAAATAATAGATGATGTCATGGACGCGCCGAGTGACCATTTGTACGTTCAAACGAGTACTTAACTGTTTGATTTGGGATCTGTACGAAGTTCCGTGTATTTGTTGATGTTCCATACAATCTGTGGGCGTACGCTAGCTATATCTGTACTATGATCGGTCACGGTGCCGAATGAATTAGCATTCTTTTCAGCCCTTGTAACTAGTGCTTCGTTTTTTTTAATGGCTGCTAACATAATTACTGTATGCGATATGTTCGTCATTCATTATCAGTACTTATCTTTATTCTTCACCTGCGGTACGATAATATATTATTACTAAGTACCTCTGTACAATAATTTATGAGCAGTAAAGAGTCTTTTGCTTAAAAGGACTTTTATGTTTAACTTCAATGCTCTGATCTGAATATGAATTAAATCTCTGAATAATTTTTAAAAATAAATTGAGATGACTGTTTACATCGCTAGTTTTGGAAGTATTATCAACTGATAAATTAGTTGGAATATTACAGTTATCTCCCCTCGTAGTCTTATGACCCTTTAATTGACCCTAAGGCATACCGTCTTTGTGACATAATCGAATCTAGTGGCTCACTCCTAATTTTGTAACAAGAAGCATTGGTGCTGTCATAAGTCGACTATGATGAATTAGAAATGTTATTTTGTTTTTAATCTTATGCCGCAGGCTACACATAACATAAGTATATTTCGTACTATGGCACTAATAAGAAGTACAAGTGCCACCTTCGTCTCGACAACACATGTTATTTTGTAAACACAATGCGTCGTTAACTTATATTTATTAACATGAGACACTAATACCGTTCAGACTAAAACGAAGAGCTGAGCTAAATATTTATAAAGAATTTAATTCAAGGTCGTTGGTATTCCTCTCATAATTATTTAGTTCAATATTAATCTAGAGATACTATATCTAAACTATCGTCGGCAAGCGGTTCCTCTGGAATACCACAGTCCTTTTTATAGAATTTAAATTTAGAATTATGGGCCAGTAACAGTGGAACTTGGGTGTTCTGGACAAAGGTGCGTCATATTTGGCACCAACTTTGTGCGAGAGAAACTATTCATGGATGTATCAGGAATTGAAATTGAGTAAAGTATTGTTTGCTTTAGACAGCTCAATATGTACTATGAGTGTTAGATATACTTGAAGGTTATTCCAAATACAATATAGCTTTACATTTTCACCCTTCGACAATATAGCTAGTAATTTGTGCTTGTTTTAAGGCTTAATGCTTCTCTCTTCGCTGATGTCCAAAAAGTTCATTGACAAATATTTCATCTCCTTTTCGAATATCGACGAGCCGAAAGTTCAAAGTGAGTGCCCGTGGCCCTTTCACGCTGCGCGCTGTTCGGTGAACGCGTTAATTGTACTAACTAAAGGGGCACGCAACTGTTGAAACTTTCCTAAGACGATCATTAAAACTAACGAGCAGACAAAATGTAGAGGGAATTCTTTCTCTCCAAAGAAAAGAAACCAAAAAGCAGCTACGCTGGTTAGTTTTATGCTAGTTTTCTTCTTTCGTATAGCCAACATTGGCATCAGCTGGCCAAAAGAGTATCGAGCGATGAGAATCGCACTTAATATTCTGGCTGTGGAGTCCTGAGTCCCGCTCTAACGGGGTCGATGAACTCAAATCCAGTCCATGTCTTGCACTCGCCGACTCACGTAACAACCGCTTTCTGTACATACATACATAACACATCGATGTAAGCATTCACAGAAGTGATGAGGGAATTAAGTTAATATATTTCCTGCACATTTATTTTGTCTATACTTAAGTGTTTTAAAAAAACCGGAATAAATACTGTCTTTATGATTTATGACTAGGTTTCACGGCAATGTCATTTGTGACGATCTGATGAAATTGAAGCTTGAATCGTGCGTAAATTTATTTCCAGCGTATTTATTTATTCATTTATAGACAAGGATTAAAAATGTATAATGGATGCAAGAGCTGCCATTTGCGGCGTCAGTCGTAAATGCGCTTCGGCTTTTACTTGTCCTTATACGTCCAAGTAACTCACCTTATTTGAAACTTGTACGTACTAAACGACATGTTGCTGCATGCAAGTACAAAATATTTATCTACATATACAAAAGTAACTTTTCGTTCAAGATATTTTGCCAAAAGTCTAGGTAATAGATGACCTTGCCCAAAGAAAACTTATAGTTGGTAACTTTAGATGGTTTATTAGTATCATGTGTCAGTGTTTATCATATACATCAGAATCAAATATTTAGTCTACGAATGATTTCATCTCTGTATCTGCGAGGTCGTAATCACGAAAAGGTCACTGTGAATAGAACAGTTGATTTGCTAGAACGATTTGCCGGTTGTTGGGCACCAATTTGTGATATCCCTTTAGAAATCTTTTTCCTTTTTAGTATCTGAATAAAGCTAATAGTAGCTATCCTGTAATACTATATAATCTATAATTCAATGATTAGAGAAAACGTATTTTAACGGTGCCTTTCATAAGATACAACAATACAATTTTATTTGATTAATATTTAGCGAAATTAATAAATTTGATGTAGCTACTTAGTACATTTTTTAGAATTGTTTCAAATATGCTTCCATCATAAATTCTATTTTGTTCCGCAGAAAATTGCTGTTCGAGCTATTTATAGATTGAATCAACATCAAGAATTAAAATAATGACTGCACACAGTTAATATGTCTATGAAAATATTATTTTTGTTCACAAAAATATAATATATATACAGAAAAATAGTGACATACATAATTTAAATACTAGAAATAAGTATAAGCTTCCGGTGCCCATTGCTAGGCTCAAAAATAAGCATTTCTTTCAGAGGCAATAGTGAAATAATTAGTAATAAAATTACATAAGACACGTTTATTTATTTTGTATATATATTGCCTGCACCACTATATATAGATATATTTCAGTTTTGTGTAATGGTTAACTGGGAGATAATGCCATCTGGCATTAAGTCCGCCATTTGTACATTTTGTAACATTTTGTGCAATAAATTTAAATAAATAAAAAAAAATAAGAGTAAAATAATTACACATGCCTTTAAATAAATTCAAGAACTGCGTGAAAGATAAACTTAGTGCTAATCTGCTTGGGATTGACTTGAATTACCGCCAACGCCGGTATTAGTTTTAATAATAATATATATATAATAACTGGTCGTCAGCATTTCTATTTTAGCGATTCTTTGCCTATTTTAATAAACATATATTTTGTACTTTGACTTTACGGACGAACTCGGATTTTAATGAAGTCCTTTGGTAGCCAAAGGAGTAGCCCAGGACGCTCATAGGTGACCTTTTCTCTGAGTATTATACGGTCACATTGCAAAACGTACGTGCACGTGAAGAGTAGAAGCTCTCACGGCACCACAATTTTCGAACGGAACGACACTCTTTCGAAGTAACACTTAATCATTCTTATTCGGTTGAAGATCATAGTAGAAGATAATAAGTATTAAATTTAATTAGAAAAATAAAAATATATGTGATATAAATGTTATGAATGTACTTTTACATCGTTTGTGATTATCATATAATCCATTGTAAGTCCACTGTTGGACATAGGCCTTCCCGTCCCCGCCCTGTGCATTTGAGATACACAGTTTTGAATGGATATACCAGTCAGTTCTGGTACCTTAGTCGCCACTTACTACTCCTGGTTGAGGGAAAGGTTCCCCATGACAAAATGTGGTTATCACGGAAAAATTACAAATAGACCTAAAGCATATAATTAATTATGACCATTCTCAAAAGGTTACAACTAAAATCATTATAAATTAAAAATAAACTACTCACTGTAAATGACTAAAAATATGCAAAGTATTTTTGTCAATGATGTATAAATGAGATAAAGAATTTAAAACTCTAGTGCTATATTCAACAACTACAGACTGGTTGGAAAACATTGTTTTTCATTGTTTCAGTTCTGACGAGCTTCGTTAGCTAAATTAATAATAATTTTATTCAACAACAAAAAGGAAACTTAAACTAAAATACACTTTGATACTTAAGTACCTAAACTAGGTCTAGCCTGTTCTTATAGGCACCTATGCTCTGTAGTGTGCATGTAGGTGTGAAAGTGTGTGTATATAGTCTAATAAAATACAAGGTTTGATAATACAACATATTATATACGTATATATTACATAAATACGTAGAATATGAAGCCATACTGTGTATATACAACATACATAAACAATAACAGTAACAATAAATATAGTCCAGTCTAGTATAATATTGTTAGCAATTCCTCTGTCTTGTTGTAGTCCAATGTCAAAAGCCATTCTGAAAATCTATATCATGGTTAATTTTATTATAAATAAATGGTCCTGTAAAATTTAGGAATCGGCATGACTGATGTATATTTTGGAAATCCACATACCTTCGTTTACTATGAGCTAGTTTAATTAACAGTGAGTCCAAATAAAAAGTGAACGAACAATACATTGGAGCTTAATTTGTGCTGCACAATGGTGGCCTTTATTCATCCAGCATCATTTCGCAGAATTGCATGCGCTCACGCGAGCTTGACCCCGTTAAGAGCTTTATGCAATACTGTTTTAATTTTTGAGTTTAACAAATTCTCTGCCGCAGTATAGAGATCATTCCGAAATATTTTGAACTGGTTAAAACATTATAAAGTAATAGAACCTGTTCTTAATATTGAATAAACATACAATGCTTACTTTCTCTGTATACAAATAATAGTCTATTGATGCTATGGAAAGCACTGCGAAGGTACGAGTAGTGCTGCACAGTGGATTTCTTTGTACACTCATGACTTCTGAATAATTCATACAGCGTTATTAACACGAGGCAACCACGTTTGGCACACAATCGTCACCTATTTTCTTTTCAAAGAAACTGTGTTGTTCTTTTAGTATTATGTAAGTCGTGTAAAAAAATGTTTGAAAACTGACATTAGTTTCACTGGTATTTGCGTGATATAGAATGATTATATATCCACGTCTACGTTTTTTAAGTTAGCAAATACCTGTTCGAGAAAGTTAGAGATGCTTCTTTAATAAATTATACTAGGGATTAGTGGTTGGATTTTAGACAATGACTTGGTAGCAAGTTTAATGTTATTTGGTTGTTATAGTCTGCATTAGGTACGTTATTTATTAATAATTAAGACTTGAAAAATATTGTGCTTATGTTAAGTTCTCTGTAGCCTCTTCCTGTTTTGTATGTCTTGTCTGGGCTCTAGCAGCCATAATTTGAATGTGCCTAATAGCCGTCCGGTACTTTATCTAGCTAGCGAGTTTATATTCTCTCAAGTTGTTTCTATAAAACGCCGGATCATAATTTTTATGGGCACTGCGAGTTGTGTTGACCTGAATAAGGCGATAGCGTCATCGTTCTATCGCGGCGAAGAGCTTGCATGTGGGTGTGGCCGGTGCACAATAAGCCAGCCATACAGCGGTATACTATGGATTTTGCATCAGTCCAACTTAAAAGATACACATACAATGCATTATTATTCAAAACTCATTAGCTCGAGAATTAGCCTTGCAGAATATGACGTTTCCGGTTCATTGTACACTGATGGAGTTGAGTTAAAATGCCGTTGCGTCTCGTGCATGAAGCCTGCGTATACTGAAGTCGAGATACATCGCGTGCTACATTCGCGTCGCGTCTCGCGGCGTGTGGTGGTGCATATGCTATAACCGGTCGTCCGCACAAACAACAGCCGGCCTTCGCCGGCGTTGCCGACGCCCGGTGACGTCACCTCGCTTATGTCATACCATCGCAGACAATCCGCGCCCGCTTCACGCCATTCCGATGTAGAGAACGTAGGCATCGTAGCCTTCGGGACGCATTGATAAGAACACTTGAGTCATTGATCTGTTCTGATGAAGATGCCGTTGCCAACTCGCTATGCTTACGCCTTCACGCTTCGCTGGATCCACGACATTACTTCGTTGTAAAGATGATTCGTTCTGCATGACTATTTGAAGAACTTCTCTGACGCTCGAGTTTATTTAGAACAATAGGTTATTGGTCAAGACACAGTTGGCTATGTTTGTCATTCAAATCTCTCATTGCGTCACCTCTCATACGGTTTGCATATTGGCGATCTGTAATAAGATACATAGTGGATTTGGTTTTTTAAGCTGCAGAGTTGAAAAGAGATATAGTTTAGTTGAATCAATTGAGATGCTTTGGCCGGAAATTTAGTAATAAGTTCCCTTAGATTGTCACTGGACTAAGGATCTACTTAATGCCGATTTCACGTACGTGGATGGCAACAAATGAGGCGCATCCTACTCTAAAGTTCACTGCCGACACCCACGCTCCAAACTCATTGACTTTTAAATCACTTGTAGAAATAGAGATTGTGCAATGCATCTAATATGACGTAAATTCTATTTAGATAGATGACCGACATGTCACACCATATGAACAAATATTAAAGACTAAAAGAATCATATTTCGACTAAAACAAAACCTCTTTCTTGTATTCTTCTTTCTGATGCAGATTAATAACTTCCTCTTCACCTAAATGTACATTATTTCTTTTTACGAGTATTATAGCTTCTTTTTCTTCGTGTTTTTTTTTTATCTAATTTAATGGTTAATTACATACATAGGAAGAACAAAAGTGATTAATACAATTAATATTTACAACGAAATCAAAATCAATCGATTAACGGGCCGCCGACCTCGTTTCCAGCAATCTCAAAAGTTTGAGTACGCGCGCAGAGCTAAAAATATTCGAATTCTTAGTATACACAGCGCGTATACGTGTCTAATAAAATGTACTGCCAAGAGCCGTGGGTTGCCCGATGTCCGGTCAGTGACGTCCTGCCCTATAGCTCTGGCGCCACCACCGCCGCCCACTGGGCGTTTGTTCAAGGTTTGTGAACCTTAGGGGTGTGGGTCAGTATCAAGCGCTAATATAGTCCTAACTTGCTTCCACCAATCACAATTATGACGAAAACTGAAGTCTAGTATCTCGCTTTGACATGAACGACGGACGAACGTCTGAATGTAAATCGACGTTTGATTTTCATAAGTATTAAATGTTATGGAATAAAGATATAATCTCTAGTATGACATAACCTATTATTATCCCATTTTAACGAATTCCCTCTTTATTACAAATATTGGTACCATTTAGATTAGGTACAAATTAAGCGTTTATTGTAGACTGTTTTTAACAGGTGTAGGTGTTTATCTATATAAATCATCAGGTATCATCAGGTATCAATGGGATCGGGAAGTTTGTATGTAAAATGTTATATAATAGGTTAATACTTTGTAATTTAAATAACATATGAGCTACTTACTGGCAGTATAGAATAGTACCTCCCACTGCACCAAGTGTCGTTGAAGGCGACTAATCTTCGGATGGATATATCGCGGTACCGCGACAGATGGCGGTATATCCATCCGAAACAGTGCAGCTCAAATGCACAAGGCGGGGATATGCAGCAACATCCCCGTCCCCACACGCTTGCCCAGCGCGGCAAATATGGGCAAAAACCTCCTTTATTGGAGAGGCTTATCTTCAACAGTGGACTTTTAATAACTGATATGATGCTGATGATGATGATTTTTTTTTCTATGTACCCTAACGACCCCGACCTAACTAGGTCGGGACACGCCGCTAATATTTAGAAAGAAATGTGTCATCCTAGAGAATGAAGTAGTTAACACTAGAATTTTCAAAATACACATTATCGAGAGCGGATATCCTTTTGTTTCTGTTGTGGAAGCGTCATGTTTCGTGTCAGCGAACGTTTTGTTTATTATTTATAACGGGCGGCTGCGGTTTGTTGTGTCGAAGGGAATGTTTTCACATGAGGGAGCCTTTTGATAACTACAGCTAATTAACCGTACCTTGCATAGTGGCTGACTGACTACGCTGACGGCAGGTGTAGTAACTATGGATTTGTTCGCATTTTCAGTATCTACTAAGTCAAAACGGAATTTATGTTCTAAAAAAAATACAAGTGTTTGTGCATTTTATAATGGACGTAGTAATAGTCTATGTAAAAAAAAATATGTCACGAATGACGAGTGTCAGATATAATTTCGTTGACTGGTGATGTAATTTGTGTTTTGGAGAGAATTTTTTGTGATTGTAGAACACGCGAGGTGTTCGGGCGCGGTTCTATATTTGGGTTAATGGATTCGTCCGCGCACCGGCAGTATGGGAAGTGGCTGTTAGATCGTCCGCCTCTGCGAGTCCCAGTCCGCTGTACAGACCTACGCACTAGACTCCAACTGTAGCACTAGCTATCAAGATTACATCAACATCATACAGAGTTCAAAAGCTTATTTTGTTTTTATTGTAACTAAGCGCTATCAATATACTCTAGCTTCGGATTTCGTTTACTATATCTATTATTTATTTGACTAAGTCATTTTAGAGGAATCTATTTACGATGACCTTAGAATCAAAACTGAAAGATTAGCGCAGACGAAATTCTTCACTCATTACAAAAACAAACAAAAGACCCGTGCTGCGGTTGGAAATGCAGTTTTGTTGGCAGGTAGCAGTCTCTAGGCCGGTACTCGGCGTACTGTGACGGACCGTAAATACTACATCCGTATAAAACAATTAACCGTTACAAACGGTTTGACAAAAATGAACTCTGTCGCTCGACAATAATGCATTCGCTAATAATGTTCACAATGCGACTAGCGGTGATAGAAATCTCTTAGCATCCTGCGGTATTGAATAAGAATGGAATGGAAATGCACATAGTGTTTTAATGGAACGCAGCATTTGTATGCCGCGATGGTTTGATAGTGCGCTGGTTGTGGCAACCTTTATCTAGGCCATTGATAATAAACCTGCTCAGTGCAAATAATTAAGCGAGCGGGCCAATTGCAGTTTCTGGTATAAACTGCAGTGCGTTTATCGTTTCATCAGATGTACTATAATTGCAATGTTTATTCGTTGACCCAGGACTAAGTACCAGTGATTAAACTAATAATAATTAATGTGGTGGCAGGCACGATTGTTGTTCTGGTAGTGAACGACTAGAGAACCCCTTTTTTGATTTTTGTTTGTTAGGGAAAGCCTTATTATAAAGTCATATCCCAAAGATATGATATAGCATTGGTATCTTGTTGTGGAAACCTGGATGTCTAGGGTATAATAGAGGTTTGAATTAAAAGCTATTAATGGTGATAAATCTCAAAGAGGTTTTTAGTTTCGGTAAGTGCTTACCCGAACTATTTAAATTTGTTTTGTGAAAACAAATCTAGAAAGTACCCAATCAAGCATTCTTTAATAAAAAACGATTCCGGTGCCCCCAAGTAGATAGAACTAATACAAACAAAAATCGTTATGGTACATTCGCTTGTAGCCGGCAGTTGCTCGGCTTCCACACTTTGTAACGGTTATTGTGCTCTTATTACACTTTTACATAACGTAAAAGTAAACGTGAAATGGAACATAACAGGCTGTACGTAATGGGTAGATGTATTTTGATTTTTTTTACACTAGACGTAGTTTACTCTTGTAGAATGTTTTCACTCGTGTTTAATATAAAATTTCATATTAAGTTATTTTAAGTTGTTTTCTGCTATGGCACTATCTAATTACTTCACGGACGAATTTACATTATTCACTTAAACAATGGACAATCGAACTCCGTGCCATTTAATATATAAACGTTTCATACTTTATCATTAAAATTACTACTCTGTGTAGGAACGCATTATTTGATTAAATCCAAAAGCAATCCCGTTTCATTCAGCGAAATAGGAATAGGATATCCGCTGTTAAAGCGGGCTTGCGAGGACTTACTATGTATGACGGTACCAGTCGTGTCGTTTCGTCCGCTCGTAATGATAGCGTGACGTCTAGCCATTTACTAGACGTGACAAGATGGGAATTTCGATTCTTAATATTTTGCCTTGCTTTAAACCTCAGAAGAAAACATCTGTATATATTTCTTGCCTGTGAGTCTATAAGCAGTCTTTTTTACGTTCTTCCATAAATATAAATTCCCACAACAATATTATATTCTATAATTCTTGAATGTTTTTTCAAAGGCAGGCCTTTGCCCTATCTGTTTCATCACCTTGAACGGGTTTTTTTCTTGTAATGGCGTTACAATTGCTTCTTTTGTGGTTTGTGGCCAATTGTTACGGCTACGAAAATTGTCAGCTTGCTTGTCATTCTTAATATACTTTTGCCTATCTGTTAAATACTATTTAAAGGTGTTTATATTGTTGGGTCACGATACCTTTACCCTCACCACGCGTAATCATAGAGGCAAGGTCTGCGATGGCGTTTAATGGCTTCCATGGTATCGACGACGCCATGTCTGACTGCTCGGGTGAACGACCTCGCCTCCTTGGTTATTTGATATCAAGCTTTGTTGGGCTTGATGGTGTTGATCTAACTTTATATGTATATGTACTTAGTCGTCGTTTCTTTTTTTATTTTAATATACAATAATTTACAATAAATAGTAATTTTTCAATAATTACTTCGACTAGGATTTAAAGTATCTATGCAGATTTCTTAGTGCTTTTCTCACTAAGCGATCTGTAAATTGAATTGTTTAGTTATTTATATTAGTTATTCAGAGTTGTTTAACCTTTAGCTTCGAAGTTAGCATCGTATTTGGTAATATCTAATGACTCAGATGGAAAACTGGTTTGAATTATAATAGTGATATTATTGTAAACATGCCTTAGTCATTAATTATTTATGTAAATAGAAGAGTTCGTGACGGAACTGCTACGTGATGGAAAATGAGAAAATCGTTACCATTACGTTGGTTCTATTGTTGGGAAGTAAGCAGCTTCCAATGTAACTACGTTGTAGCAAATACGGGGTTAAATAGAGATCCAGGAGCGTAATCAATCGATATGCGCTATAATTTACAAATGTAAAATAATATTGAGACGCAGATTCTATATTATTTTTTCAAATTATTACCTGTTATACTTTATATCAATCGTCATCCTATCAATCGTTGGACGTCCACTGCTGAACATAGGCCTCATCGTGAGATTTCCAATAGGGCCTCTTGTATGCAGCCTGTCTTAGTGTGGTTCTAGTATAATCGTCTGTCGGCCTTCTTGTGTTTGCCATTTTAAAATATTAGGCTCCAAAGGCCCTCACTGTCACTTGCTAATCCGAGTCCGTCCGTAGCTTTGTTTCTTATTCGAAACTATTCGTTGCTGACTCGATCATGCAAGAAATCTTAGATCATTGAAATTTCCAGGTATATTATAAAAATTTAATTAGTTTTTTTTGTATTAACTATATCTCATAAACGAATGAAACTAAACAAAAGGGTCCAACTGCGTTTTAGCTAGTGTTCCTCTCTTACGCGCACAGACTTATATGATGAATGTGTTTGTTCTGTGTCTATTAAATATATGAAACAAGGTGACCCGACAGAAGTTGTCCTCTCTTAACTATACCTATGTTTATCATGGAACATAAGATTGAAACTCAAAATGTATATATAAACTATCCTATCTCTCAAGGTCGTACACCGTTTTTTAAATCAGTCCAGTGGTTTAGAAGTTATTGCGACAAATACAGTGACACGTTATTTTTATTAAAGTTATATATGTGAAAAAATATGTTTGTTATACCTCCCTGGTCATCATCGTATAAGATATAAGGTTAATAAAAAAATCTAATGAACTGTATTAACTTACAGCAGCAAAGTAAGTTAAAGAACTTGCTTATACATAAGTTAAAATAGCAATTCTGATGCATCGCCAACTCAATATACCCATGAAAGAATCTCTAGGCCCATTTTAAATAATAAAAAACGATAATTTAGTCACTCTGCTACAGTGTGAATATTTATTGCATTTTTTTATAAGAGGTCAGGGATAATTAAGAGGACCATTCCCATTTAAGCTAATTAAAGTCCGTCTAAAACCGCTCCGAATGCGTCTAACGTTTGTTCGCTAGATCTCCCACAAGATTAAGCTGTACAAATACTAATGATACTTCTCGAATGAGAGCATTTACAGTTTTTGTTATTTACATTATGATTACACATAACGGTTCACCTAATTTGAAAATGATTAAAACATTATCAGTTCGATTACATAGTCTGTTGATTGCGTTGATTATTAGTCGCGGAATGGTTATTATTATAATGTTTTCCTGATAAATGTAAAATCGATCGATTTTTCATAAAATGTTTAACATTTATTTATAAATAGTCATGTTGACATTTGTATGACAGTCTCGGATGCAACCCACGGGACCTTCATCGTCTATTTACGCCATTGTTATATCAGAAGGTCATGTTCATTATGGACAGCTGAAAGAAACCCAATGTGAAATAAATAATGTTCTATCAACAGCCTTATAATGGACGTCGGTGGTTATATTTTATTGGACTTGATTCTGAAAGGCACAGATAAAACTTAATATGACCTTTTTCTTATGGATTAATTCAAATACAAAAAAGATCCGATTAGAAATGCACTGCATATTGGATTGATAGCAGATACCTATTTTGTGAACACTAAAAGACTTTTACACCTTGAATGTATTATAAAAACATGGCTGTGAATCATCTGTCTGTACAATCTGAAGTCACAGTTATTTTAATCTCGATTACTTATACATCGAATATTCTTATGCACGCGTCATATCTATAGAATCTTTAGTGTTACATGTATTAAAACTTTGATGATCATGATCCCTGAACTGATCTGATTCGACTGAATTAGAACCCTGAAAGAAGTTACTAAAGTTATATCGGTTCTATTGATTACTCCTAAATCCCGGACAACTCTTAGAAAATAATTTAATTTATAACCATTTTAAAGCTGGGATCAAGCGAGATCTAGATATTTTTCTGATTTTTAACAAATTTATTGAGTTTTATTATTAATGATTATATCTATCAGCAACTAATTGAATAAAAACGAGGGGAGCCATTCTTTGAAACATGATTCTTATTACTTTGTTATGAATTCAGGTGTTCTATAGAACATAAGTAGCTTGAATTCGTCTTTTATGGACTTAAGAACTGCAATCACTTAGGAGTGGCGATAAGCCCCTTGAAATATATCATATCTTATCACCGGCGAGCGTCATGTCAGCACAACAAAATATAGCGTTTATTAAGTTCTAGTATTTTATTTGTGTGAAAGTGAAAATAAAATTGATACTGAGCAATACCAATTATTCGGTTGGAATCCAAGGTGAAAAGTGTTCGTTTATTGTGAAAATTCGATGACGGTAATTGTATGCAAGCTTAGCAACGGTTTCTAGGATTATAGTGCCTTATTTCGTAATAATTATAATCTGACTGATAAACCGTTATCCCAGTTCATTATTTATTTCTGAAGTTAGTGGTTTATGTCTTTTCTTGTATAATTTTTTTGCGGATACGCCTTATTTATTTTTGCAATTATCTTGACGAGTGACCTTGTGTTCTGTTAGCGGTAATCATATATAAACTTTATGTTAACCGTATCAAATAATTGTGTAAATTTTTGCCTTTTTTTGTCAAGTTTTGATCATTTTGCCTGCTGTAACCTGTAGATTATCAACTTGTAGATGTCGCATTGTCACTACACTGAACTTAAATATTGTAGAAAGTTAAGTTGTTTAAAAAAGTACTTTTTAAATACTTGTACTTGCTGGCTTGTGTTTGTGGAATATGATCTACATTTACTGGTATTTTTTTATGCTGAAATGAAACGTACTATAAAGTGACCCTCTTCTTGTTTCCAGATCTTGAGCGTGGCGTGGTGAGCAGTGGGTCGCGATGACGACCGACATATCGGTGTCCCGCTGGGACCCGTCCATCGGCCACGGGCAAGAGATCATTGATGAGTTCGAGTACGATGGCGGCAACTCGTCCTCGAGGCTATTCGAACGATCGCGCATCAAAGCGCTAGCAGGTGCGTTTTACATAAATGCTTAAAACCTTACAAACACTTTCTTTAATCCCTGGTTCAGGCTATATACAGTCCATCTCCGGTCCTGGTCGCAGTTTTGGTGGGTTACCTAAAATGTACTGTATTTCTACTTACATAAAGTTCTTTATTCTACTCACATACATCTGAACAATTTTGAGTTCTTTCCTTGAGACACGAATTCTTTTAGGTGCATTCACAATTATTTACATTTGTCTGGAATATCTGTGTTCCTTCTGTTTAGAGGCCAACTTCAGAAAAACCATGTTGAAATTAAGTACCTACAATACTTAGTGTGTCGGTGATCAATTTTTAATACGGTTAGGAAAATATTATTGCACGGTTAAATGCGTTGAGAAATAATAAATAGTTAGTATTTTATTGCATTGCGTTAGGAATGGTTTTGTATATAATTGAACAGGCATAAATAAAAAATGTAACAGGCATAAATATTGACACGCCGTGGGGTACCAGCAGAGTAGATTAGTAGGTACATCCCTTAAACCAGGTGTCGTCTTTCTTGGGGAGGCCTATATTCAGCAGTGAATTTACAATAGCTGTTATAATAATGATGAAATATTAATGATTAATTTCCCTTCCATGTGGATGAGCTACCTCACCTGGGTAATTAAAAAACTCGTACAAACGATCGCTTGCATTCGTACCTATTTCTTCCGCTAAATAGCAGTGTTCGCATTGCTGTGTCCCAGTTTCAACGGTAAGAGAGTTTGTGAAATTACTGGGTAATAAGACATAGTGATATCCTTGTGATATTACTATCGCCCGCTACCAAGTGTTATAAATCGCATTATGTCCATTTTTAGGAACATCATATTTGGAAACTTAATATCTTGTTCCCAGCTATAGAATTACGAACAGTACTTGTCGCCTAACTTAAAACTGAAGTAAATTTTCCCTGATGCTTTGTGTATTTTGTAGGAAGTAGTCTAACGTTTCTTCTTCATAGATTATCCCTTTATTTCATTATGCTTATTATGTATTCGTAAAGGTGTTGTTAGTATTAAAAGTATGTCAGAGCATTCTGATAAATATTCGAGTCGATTAAGATATGAAAACGTCGACATAATGATAAGCCGCACTGGTAATTGTAACCAAGTGAGGCTGATGTTGAAAATCAATCAGCCTACAAACTATAATACGACCATCAAACATTGAAACAGCTGTATTATTGATGAATTCCTTATACTGTTAGCCACACAATTGATATTGCAATGCAATATTTCGGAATACATACCAATAATAATGATGAATGGTGGCCGCTGTTTCCGTGAGTCGAAATGAGGTGCCGGAACCGGTACGTCGAACCTACCCTGTACGTCTGCATTTCAAATCTAATAAAGCGGGGATGGGTAGCAGAAACCCAGTACCGTTCCCCCTTGATATGATAATAATTCTCGAATATTAGGCAGAATTTCTGTTTATCCCAAATCCTTATTATATGCATCCGTTGCTTCCTTCATGCTTATTAACACTTTATATACGATTTCCGACTTTCGTAAGACTTTCACAATGTGATATAACTGAATTTTATACCGTATGAATATTGCGCATAATCTAAACTAGTCTTTATTTTCAGTTTCGCTGGTAAGTTTAACGGCTTGATCAATCCATATTAGTAGTGTTATAATTGCGGAAGCTTGTTTATCCTTTAGTATCCCCTTTAAAGGGGATGCTAAAGGGCTAAACGGATCTTATTTTGCTTTGGGATGGAGATAACTTGAATCCTCAGGACACATAGGCTCTTTTTGATCCCAGGATCGATCCCACGGGACGCAACATAACGTGAAGTCCGGTCAAGGCCGACGTATACTATTATAGTTAATTAAACATGTTTTCGTATTATCATTCCAGCCATTGTAAGTACAATGCTGAATATAGACCTCTCCAAGAAAGGGGGATTTTGCCCATAATTGCTGCGCTGGGCAAGCGTGTTGGCAATCGCTGAGCGCAGCTTTCGCGACGGAGATGCTGCCGCCCTGTGCATTTGAGCTGCACTATTTCAGATGGATATAGTGCTATCTGTCGGTTCCGGTACCTCAGTCGCCTCTTACGACACCTGGTATAGGGAGAGGTATTATTCTACTCTGCCGGTACCACACGGCTAATGTTTTCGGCTTTCGATATATTGATAATATATCCAAAACTCTATTAGATGAATTTATCATTACATAATACAGTTGTAATTTAAGACTTCATTATGTGCGTGACCCTGACTGATTTACTTTATTTATATTATTAAATTGGTATATTGTGCCATTATCACAAACTAGTGCGATCTGCGGTTTCCGGTTTTCCTTTAAAACAAAGGGGTATTAAACCTTTATTAAATAGTTGCAATGATATATATTTCAGAATTACAAATTCAATTGGGACAGTAACATAATTCATCTAAATACATTGGATAGTTGTCAGTGATCTCCCATTGATATATCCTTATCAGCGTAGGTACCACTATCGGATTTCAAAACGAATTCTTTTGCGTTTAATCTTTGGCGATGTATCACCGGACGCAGTTATGTTTAACTTGGGTTTATTTTTCCTAATATTGCAAGTACACAATTCTCAAGTAGGCGGTGTCGGATATCAATAGCATTAATGTGTTAAATAATCAAAACCGGTCGCAGTGTTGTCGACATCTGGAGCGTTAGTATCGAGTATCCTTGTGCCGTTGGGGCAGTTGAATTTTGTCGCTCTAATAGTTCCCGTTCTTTCGCCTGGCCGTCGGCTGGTCTCAGTTGACTCTTGGTGCTGGTGACATGACATCCACCGAGTGCTACGACCTCATCAAGAGGGGAATAGACATAGAAGTGCCCGGCTTAGATACGTACTACGATAGGGTAGTTCTAGAACTCAGAGGTTAGTCGTGTGATATATCGTGTTGTGCAGTGGAGATTCTGTGTGGATCAATTTGTGTCGTTTTCTTTTGAAAGTGTATGGCGGCTTGGAGCAGCAGAGCGTTAAGGCATATATAATTTAATATATAAGTCAATCCTTGAAAACTTCATGTTAATTCGTCAAGTTATTAACAGAAGTGATGCAGTACCTACTGTGTTAAATGAAGCAATTTTCCTTAACCACGCTTCGACGGTAATGATATTTAATGATATATATATATATATATATATTGACATTTACTTCATTTTAAACGAAGTACCGTAACAATTAAGTTTCGTTTAAGTACATATTTATTGATGTTGAACAAATAAAACGATGAAAATGTAACGTTTTCTGACATTAATGCTTACACTATTCGTACTTTGATGCGGTAATTCGGAAACGTCGACTAAAAAATGGAAACAGTTGAATAAACCGCGTTTTTAAGCCGTTAAACAGTTTTTATATTAGTAAAAAATATTTCTCATAATGATGTAAGTACATGAGATAGACAAAGGTCGTCTGTTTTGGTACCTCACTCTCACCTAGTTCTACCGCCAAATAGTAGTGTTCGCATTCCGGTTTGAAGGGTGAGAGAGGTAGTGATATTACTGGGTAAATGTAACATATTATCTCCAGTTCACAAGGTTGGCGACACACTAGTGATATCCTTGTAATGACATGAGCGTCTCTAGGCTACGGTAACATTTACCATCAGCAACGTTTACTAACAGACCGTATGCTTGTTTGCTGATTTTATAACATAAAAATGTATATTAGCTTGAACTGGATATAAAGGCTAAATGCTTTTATATTCAGTTCAAAGAATTGTGACTTCCAATAACAACACATCTCTTTGAATGGTTTAATTTATTATTTAGGTGTAGTTCCTTCCTCTATCAGAACTATTTATATACAATTTTACACTAATAATATATACATAAAAATATAATAAATCGGTATAATACTGTGTTATTTCCAACGTGGCTGATAATTCTGGCCGTTTTCTGCCGATACCATGAGCATGTAGAACTTTCCGCTCTGAAGCGTGCGAACTGATCACAGCAACCCGATCTGCTGCTCAGGTTACGTATATTATTTACGGAACCCTACACCAGGGAGTGCCGTACCAGTGTTATTACGATGTCGGATCCGGCGCCGGGCGGCAGGACCACTCCAGTGGCCAGAAGGCCGCCTATCTGGTCCCCGCTCCGCGGCCGACCCCACTGGCGGTTAATGTGTTAACATTCCCTTTATATAAAAGTTTTAGCGTTTGATATGAACGTTTTTTATGTACATTTCTTTTTCCCTTTGGCAGGTCTGTGCGGTAACCGTTCTGAATTAATTAGATTAAGGGCTAAAGCCCAGGGCCTTGAATAATTAATAGACTGAATTATGCCTGTGAATTTTGTAGTGTCCCGCAAATGAGTTGCCAGGGTTATATGTATGATGTACAAAATAGTTTTCGCATGTAATCTTTTTAAATTTCTCGAAGTACCATAGAAAAAGTGTTTTCTAAAACATTAATTGTTGCTACCGTTGGTGTATTTTGATCATGCTTTTCTTGTTTTCAGACGAACGAGAGAGCGTGCAAAAGAAGACTTTCCAAAAATGGGTGAACTCACACTTAGTCCGTGTTGGGTGCCGCATCGGCGATCTGTACGTGGATATGAGGGACGGCAAGATGCTGATCAAATTGTTGGAGGTTTTGTCCGGGGAGAGGCTGGTGAGTACTCAGCCTGTCTACAAGATTATTACATTTTTTTTTATTACTCTGCCCCTATTTTATATTCTAACTGTCCGGGAAACGTTGTTCTGCTAGACAAATGATATAAAATGATTAAATTGATAAAACATCTATTAAAAATAGGGAAGGGTAAAACTGTTGGGTTGTTTGTGTATTAAATGCCACATTATAAAAAAAATTAAAAGAAATATTTGGGTTGGATAGCCTACTATTCACAGACCTACTAGAAATTGATGAACTTGTGATCCATTGCGTGCTGAAAATTAGACATTGTATATTTAATTTCCACTGTAGGCAAGAAAATAAATAATGTTTTTATAAGACTAAGGCTAATTAATAAATTCAAAATTAAAAAAAAAGTAATTAGAAATCACCTAGGATAATCTTAATTTTTAACAGGATAATCGATATCCAATAATGAGTAAAGGATATATTATGGGATCCTTAAATATATATTTTTAAGAGTTTACTTATTTCAGTTTGAAATATATACATAATTTTTAAGAAAATTGTTTTCGCTTTGAAAATTTTAATATGTATTTTAGCATTAAACCTTCAAGAAATGACTTTCAACTTTGCATTACAACTATAAGTAGTCATTATATAACATGCCAAATGTAAACGAAAAATGCTAACAGCATTCCACCGAGACCACACGTAAATGTTTAAGCATGCATCTATACCGTGCTTCCGTTCTGTTCCCTTCGAGTTAATTTTAGTAACGTTGTAGTCAAATATACTCCGTGCATAATCACGCTAAAGTTTCACATACCCGACGCAATAAATCATTCAATTAACGCATTTTAACCATAAACGACACCAATGACAATTAACGGCCTCGTAAATACTGTATGAGTACTTGGCGGTTTTAATATAGCAAGTAAGCGGGGAAAAGGAATATGGCAACACCATAGCCCTACCAAACAACAAAACGCAATTTTATAAAAATTAGAATATTCACAATTTAAATTAAGATCTTGTCTAAGTAGTAACTTCAGAACAATTGCCAAAAGGAAATCGATATGTCGTTATAAAATATACATATAACGAGTTTAAAAGTCGCTGAGAAGTGGTTTTATTATTAAAAACGAGATATCTCGCTCGTGGATTAAGCACTTTCTACTTGTTCTTCTCGAACACTTTAATACGGATCGTTGACGGCCTTAAGATATGGATGGCATGTCTGGTCTGCTTGAATTAACACTAAGTAGGTGTTAATGTCATACAGCTTGTATTGCTCATTAATTGATGTTTATTAAGACTCTTAACCTAGTTATTTGCTGGTAAAATATAGTTTTTATTTTATGTTTAACTTGGCAACTGTATGACTTATACGAAGCAAACTGTTGTGGCTGTATATGTTATAGCTATAGTTCTGCAAGTAACCCGTCGAAGGACATGAAGATAATTTTGTAAAAAACAATCTTTATAGATAAGAAAGATCAGTTCATTTCATTAATACTTCACCTGTAGGTAACGATTACCTATATTTTACATAATCAGCTTTTTTTTACCCTTGCTGACCTTACTACCTTCTGTGTTAAATGTCCTTAATGCACAGGCCTCGTATCAAGTACCAACGGAAATAAGTCTTAGTTCCAAAATGTATGAATAATTACGGAATAGCTCTCTCATGCTGCAAGTCCTGCTTTGATATAATTATTTATTCCTTATTGTTTCAGCCTCGCCCGACAAAAGGAAAAATGCGCATCCACTGCCTGGAGAACGTTGACAAAGCGCTGCAGTTCCTCAGGGAACAGCGCGTGCACTTAGAAAACATGGGCTCGCATGACATCGTGGACGGCAACCCGAGGCTTAACCTCGGTCTCATATGGACTATCATCTTGCGCTTCCAGGTTAGTATTATTTTTGTCTTGATCAACTGCTGACTAAGGTGTGCCTAAAGGCAAAGCCAGCACCAGAGTGGTATAATGTTGAGTGATTCACGAAGAGAGCGAACTTCAATCCAAGAGTCTGGGATTTTATTGATTAAGAGTAAGAAGAGGAGGTAAGAGAGCCCAAAACTCTGATGCTGACTGATCCCTGTACGCAGACCTAAAGTAGGCAAAATGGAATAAAGGTGGATTTATATTTGTCTGATATTTAGTATCGGTTCTGATGAGCCACAACACAAGCCATCACAACACAAAACGCATTACTAGTATTAACATTACTATACTAAATGTACGAAATCGATACTGTTCTGACGCGTCAGGTCACGACACATCAGACAAATAAATATCCACCCCAATCCTTCGAGACGATAGCGAAAGGAACGATTTGTCAGTAATCAGTAGACCTTGACTAATAACTCTTTCTCTTCTTTAGTGATAAATAATTTATTATGCTTATGTTAACGTTTGGTATTCTGTATCTGCCATCGTATAAACATATGGCTAATTAAATGCCTGAATGTCTATCGCACAAATACATGCATGTTTCATATCAATACATTTATTTTATAAACGCTATATAAAGAGTTTTATATTTTTATGGAAAGGTAGTGCAAAAAATGGGTAGGTAGTAAAACTAATTGTATCAAAAACAGAATGAAGAAACGAAATACAGAATGTAGTACCTTTCATCTAAAACAACAGCAAATATATCTTGGTGCCTCTTACCGCATACTTACCTCGAGAAAATAGAATTACTCGATAACTGACTGCATTTCATGGTTCGATCAGTTAAAAACGGAATTTATGCACGAACAGAATTTCTATTATTTATAGTTAGAAACTATCCAGCAAGGTCATTAACGAGCATTGAGCAATTTGGTTTACAAAGGTAACGGTTTATAAGAACGCGCTATTATCAATATTTGTTTTGGATGAAATGAGGTTTCGTGAGCTCTAAAACAATTTCTAGAATGTTGTTCTTCGAAAAGAACTTTTCGAAACGTCGTGAATATTTAACACGAAATCTCGTGGATATTTAAGTCTATCATAAGAAAATGAGCCAGATGTTTGTCTTCTGACATATCTAATAATTGGTTACAATAAACATGAACCTATAACAGTCAGAATTACAACCACTTTAGAATGCTATTATTATCGACTTAAATATTCACGAGATTTCGACATATATTATGAAAAGAAATCTTGTAATGTTCGAAATGTGGATACTTTAACCGTATTAAAAGGTAATGAACCAATAATGTTGAAAGTAGATTAACACGCGTACATAATTATTTGTAATTTGCTTAGTTGCATTCTTTGCCGTGGAGTACCGACAGAGGAAAATAGTATCTCCCTCTCTCTTTGTACAAGGTATAGCAAGTGATGGGTAGATTGAAGAGATACAGCTTAGCTTATAGTATTTTTTTTGTATGACATCTCATACATTGACCTGACTCCGAGATAAGTCGCTTAAAGTACAGTTACAGCGACTACGGCGACAGAGGAATCGCAAATATAATTCTTAAATACAAATACGAGAATTCATCATATAAATATTTGTCCTGGGTGGGGATTGAACATATGACCATTGGAAACCCTACAACGTGCCTTTACCCCCCCACAGATACAAGATATCACAATCGAAGAAACTGACAATAAAGAAACGAAATCCGCCAAAGACGCCCTATTGCTATGGTGTCAAATGAAAACGGCTGGCTACAACAACGTGAACGTTCGCAACTTCACGACCTCCTGGCGCGACGGGTTGGCCTTCAACGCCATCATCCACAAGCACAGGCCCGATCTGATCCAGTTCGACCGCCTGCACAGGAGCAACCCTATTCACAACTTGAACAATGCCTTCAATGTTGCCGAGGAGAAACTGGGCCTCACCAAGTTGCTCGATGCTGAAGGTATGGATGATAATGATGCCATTTTGTATCCAAACGAAATGTAATTTTACGAGTGTAATAAGTACTTGCTTTGATAACATATTATTCCTATAGTATACTTTCCTATAGAACGTCCATTGCTGGACATAGGCCTCCGCATGAATAGGGGATTTTTCCCATAATTGCCGCTATGGGCAACCGTGGTGGCAATTGACGAACGAAGATTCGCGACGGGAATACTTCTTAAATATTTGTTAAACGTTATAAGTACAATAAAGATGCTTATGAATTGATCTCAACACATTTCTATTGCCTATTTTAAAGGAGAAAATAATACACGATAAACGCCCTTCATTCGTCAGTTACATCATTGTACGTTTGGTAACTTGCTTATTAATTTCCGATAAATTAAATAAATAACAAATTTGCACTATTGTGTAAATTTTTCAACATACTTTTACTCTGGGTGTGAATGTATTGTTGGACATACAAGAACCTACCTAAAAACTGTTTAATCTGTGTACTGGAGTATCCTTGCCCTTTCCCGCATATCCTATAGTTATATAACTTTAACATAGGAAGCGAGAAAGGTATGCAAAAATCGTAGCAAATGGAGATCCATAATCTCTGCATACACACACACACACAGGCATGATGTATGTGTGTATATAATCTTTCTCCCGTTGTGTAGACATCGCGGTAGACCACCCCGACGAGAAGTCCATCATCACCTACGTGGTAACATACTACCACTACTTCAGCAAGATGAAGCAGGAGACGGTGCAGGGCAAGAGGATCGGCAAGGTGGTCGGCATCGCTATGGAAAACGAGAAGATGATGCACGAATACGAGTCGCTCACCAGGTCAGGAAATATTTAACTATATTTGAATGTTTATGTTGTTTAACTCTGACCTCTGACATGTATGTTAGTACTATATTAAAGTGTTCTTGGATACTGTTTTGGTGAATTACTTGCTATAAAATATTATTGTCTGATTTCCAATAAGCGCTCAATGCTGTTGTGCAAGTAATTTAGCGCCCACTAGCTGCAGTCTTTTTAAACCAGAGGCATTATGAAATATGTCAGCCATATCCTAGTCAATAAAAATGTTCTAATTTATATATTTTATTATTAATAGACTCGGTAAGCGTTGTCAACTGTATTACTAATAGCAATATTATAAAATAGTGGTTGGTGATAAAAGGTAATGGAGGTGGAGTTTTTGGATTTGTATGGACTTCTGGAGTTCCTTAAGCCAGTAAAAATAAATATGTTATTTAAAAATTTTGTGTTATTTCAGCGATCTTCTACAATGGATTGAACGCACCATCGAGGCTCTCGGCGACAGGACCTTCGCCAATTCGCTGGAAGGCGTGCGCCAACAGCTTATTCAGTTCTCTAACTACCGCACCGTCGAGAAACCGCCCAAGTATGTAATCTAGTACTGACAACATCTCTGTGTCACCAGTCGCACCAGTAGCTCGTATGGATATTATTTATTTTTTAATATAAGCTATAAATATAAATGTATTCCGCTCTATAAAAGAGAGCATATTATATTAACCATATTATAGTATTTAATGAAAAAAGAATAATTTAAAAGATTAATCTCTTCTTAAATTAATAATAATTACCTAAAATTGTGTTAACATCATCAAAATTCGAACATGAAGTATGTTAGGTGCTCAAAACATTTTTCTAAAGATTCTGTTTAATAAAATTTGCCGCGTGACGTCATAATTTATTAAACAGAACTCGTTATTTTTTGTAAAAGTTGATTATTTCAATCTATTGTTTATAATATATGTTTTAAAAAAATATTAATGGGTCAACATCCGCATGTTTTTACCTAATCGTAGCAATATATAAAAGCGTGAAATACTGATCGCGTCGGATGCCCTGCGCAGGTTCGTAGAAAAGGGCAACCTGGAGGTGCTACTGTTCACGCTGCAGTCGCGCATGCGCGCAGCCAACCAGAAGCCGTACACGCCGCGCGAGGGCCGCATGATCCACGACATCAACCGCGCCTGGGAGCGCCTCGAGAAGGCCGAGCACGAGCGCGAGCTGGCGCTGCGGGAGGAGCTCATCCGGCAGGAGAAGCTGGAGCAGCTGGCCGCCAGGTACGCCCGCCACTACTTGGAACCTCCCTCGTGTTTGCCGGCCAGCGAGCAACTGCCAGTTCGTCTGTGACGTCATAAAACACCTCGACCTGGTTATACAATAATAATTATTATTACAAATTAATTAGATGGTTAAAATATGCTAAATATATGACGAAGTATCATACGAATATTATAAACGCAAAATTTTGTGAGGGTGTATGGGTGAATGTTTTTCTTTAGCAGTAATTAGCGATTTGCGTTAATTAATACTACAAAAGTCCTTATAAAATATAAAATTAAACCGCTAAAACCGAAGTTGTATTAACGAAATAATTAATATATTATTTTGTTCACCAGATTCAACCGCAAGGCCCAGATGCGCGAGACATGGCTCTCGGAGAACCAGCGTCTGGTCAGCCAGGATAACTTCGGTTTCGACCTGGCGGCCGTGGAGGCGGCGGCGAAGAAGCACGAAGCTATCGAGACGGACATCTTCGCGTACGAAGAGCGCGTGCAGGCCGTAGTGGGAGTCTGCTCCGAGCTACAGGCTGAGAGGTGAGTGATGTCACATATTTAATGTTAACTGGGCTTACCCTGTGATGGCATCCGCCATCTATTTATAAAAATTGTATCTCATCGCCTGGCACAGCTACTCATTTGATCTCAATAGGAAATATTTCTGAGTCTCTTTTAGTTCGTCTTCTAAGATTTCGAGAATACTGCAAAATTTTACTTTTTTTTTATTAATCCATACTAAGTATTGGTTGGTCTTATTCTCAATGGTAATAATAGAAAATAGCGTGCAAACAAATAACTATATTATAATAATGATATAGTAACATAGATTATAGCAATATAGTTAAAATACGCTAAATAGTAGAAAATATTACTGTGAATGGACATAATAATAAACTTCATGAAATGTTCATGTCCCAGAGTTGGACGTAGAAAAGTTGAGTCATGGCCACGCATTAACTCTGAGGAGGCGGAAGGAAGAGCAAACTTTCGTCCTGCTCGTAGGATAAATGTGTGCCACGAGTGCGATGCAATAGCATCAAGTGTAATAAATCGGCCTGCTATGTCGGTACTCGCCTGAACTGCGCCCGTGCCGCAGGTACCACGACATGGAGCGCGTGTGCGCGCGCCGCGACAACGTGCTTCGCCTGTGGGCCTTCCTGCTGGAACTGCTGCGCGCCCGGCGTGCCCGACTGGAACTGTCGCTGCAGCTGCAGCAGAACTTCCAGGTGCCAGACACTCCTTTACTGACATAATGTTTTAGTATTTCATTCAAAGTGAAAAATCGCTATACTCAGAATTTTTGTTAAGGAAAAAGTCTGTTCTTCTTGTTGTGGCTTTCTTTTATAAAAAAACTACGAACAAATATTGAAATATTAAAGTTTAAATGAAGGATTAAGAAGGTTTCTATTCCATAGTTTTATAAAAGAGTATGGTCTCGTTTTATGACACATGTTTGACATTAAATGGATAATTTTACACCGATTATTAAAAATGTTTGTTTTCAGGAAATGCTGTACATTCTGGACTCAATGGAGGAGATCAAGATGCGTTTGCTGACCGACGACTACGGCAAGCATCTGATGGGAGTCGAGGATCTTCTTCAGAAACATGCCCTGGTAGAGGCCGACATCAACGTGTTGGGCGAGCGAGTCAAGGTCAGTTGTCTGACTATCAAGTGTTCTTGGCGACTCCTGCTACTGATGCAGCATTAACCAATTAAACCAAATACCCAATTTGACTAGCTAAGTGACCACGTGATCTGAAGTTTTTACTGTATAATTGATAACAGTCGCTCGAAGCCAGCTAAGAGCAGTATACACCTATGCTGCTGTTGCTGATTCTAATTATTGAATTTCAATTAATTTACGATATGATAAAGACATAAAAATGGATGCTTTGTTATCGTTATGAATTCGCCGTGTCACAATTGGAAAAAAATAAATAAAAGGTTTAGTTTGAGTAGCGAAAAATTAAGATATAAAGTTCAAAAGTTTACGGGAGACGTTCTCAGTCTTTTCGGGTCAACCACAAACTATCGGCGTTTAGTTAAGGTATAATTTTTTAATATTACTTCAGAGGTGTTCCTTTGATCTAATTCGTGGCCGTTTGCAGGTGGTGGTGGGCCAGTCGCAGCGGTTCCTGGAGCAGGAGGAAGGCGGGTACCGGCCGTGCGACCCGGCCATCACCGTGGAGCGAATCCAGCAGCTCGAGAATGCATACGCCGAGCTCGTTCATCTCGCCGTGGAGCGCAGGTCACTCGCGCTCTCTATACTACCTATACATACTTAATTTGATTTTTACAAATCTATAAATAATTACTTTTATTGTTTACATTGGTACCTCTCTCATCTATTTCTACCGCCAAATAGTAGTATTGTTGTATTATTTGAAGATATTATGTCACATTACATAATACATTCAAGTCTTTGGTTGGTGGTTGGTTCTGGTTGGACGAGCGTCTATAGACTGCAGTGGCTGCTTATTATCTCGTGGACTGTATGCTTGTTTGTCGACCTGGTCGAAGACAAAATTTAAAAAAAAATACGCCCGAAAGTATAAGTAACTTCATCGTCCAACTAATTTGCCTTTGATAATTTCAAATAAGATTTACACTTAATATGTCTGAATACCAATGTTCAATGTAAATTCGCAGAAAGCGCCTGGAAGACAGCCGCAAGCTGTGGCAGTTCTACTGGGATATGGCCGACGAGGAGAACTGGATCAAGGAGAAGGAGCAGATCGTCTCCGTCGATGATATCGGTCACGATCTTTCTACGGGTCAGTCGTTTGATTTTCCGTTTATAGTATTGACTAGCTGTGCCCGCGACTTCGTCCGCGGGAAATAGTTTTTTTTTGGATACCATATCTCTTTACCTTAACTAATACAAACTTTGAATGTCAAGTTCATTTATATCGAATCAATGGCTTGAAAAATAAATTTCATGTTTCTAGCTCTAAAAATAGCGATATTTCTATACAACTATTCATCTCCCCTTTCGGCCCCTAATAAACCTTTTTTCGAATAAAAAAATAGCCTATGTCCTTTCTCAGGGTCTAAAGATTGTCTGTGCCAAATTTTATCAAAACCTTTATACTGAATTTCATTCAAATACCTACTTTACTACAAGAACATCATAATTTAATATTAACTTTGTTTTACACCCTAAGGGGATGAATTGATAGAAATCTTTTCTAAGTGCTTCTCAACGTTATAAAAGGAACGCCTGTGCAATATTTCAAGTTTTTAAGTCTTATACTTTAGGTCTTGCGTAAATACATCAGTCAGTCAGTCAGCTTCTCCATATATATATAGATTTAGGAACCTTAGTCTAATTTTGAGGGAATAACAATGATTAGGATATGTTTTCATGAATAATTTTGTGCGCAGTGTACCTGCTGATATCGAAGCACAAGGCGCTGGAAGCGGACGTGCAGGCGCACGAGCCGCAGCTCATGAGCGTGGCCGCGGTCGGCGACGAACTCATCTCACAGGGACACTTTGGAGCCGACAGAATACAGGTAATGTCACTCTACCTGGGTTACTACCATACCGTCAGCATCATATCAGCGGTAGAAGGGCATACTATCCTTAAGAAATTATTTTTTTTAATTTTCGAGGTATTGATAAACCGTGTGGACCGGCAGAGTAGAAGAATACCTTCCCCTGTACCAGGTGTCGTAAGAAGCTACTAAAGTACCAGAACCGACAGATTTCAGAATATCTATCCGAACCATCCCGCCCAGTTTGTATTTAAGTTACGCTGCCTTAAATACAAACTGGGCAGGGATAGGCAGCAGCATATCCGCGAAGCTACGCTCTTCGATTGCCTCCACATCTGCCTAGTGCGGCAATTATGAGTAAAATTCCCCTTTTCTTGAGCAAGAATGTTTAACAGTGGAAGTCCTACAGCTACTATAATGATGATATTGAGGAGTATTGACAAACGGGAGACCTAGTTTGTTCTTTAATATAATCTTATAACGGTTCCGGTACCTCAGTCGCCCCTTACAATACCTGTACAGATGTATTACTATATACTACTCTATCAATTAAGAACTTCAATATGAGCAGGAAAGGGAAATGTGTTTTCGATAACTGGAAACAAATATACAATTTATTGTTGCCTTAATGGTTGTTCACGTAACAAAAGAAAAATAGTTTTAAGATTTGTTAAAACCATGTAGCCATCGTTGGCAAACCAAATAAAAAAACAAACAATTAGTAATGTTCGCGTTTACAAAACTCCCTCATTAATTCCAACTCCAATAAAACGTTTAAAAATAAGCGTGAGTCATTCAAATTCGAATAAACCTTAGATTAATAGTAAAACTTTAACCTGACCTTCGCTACGATTTATCAGGTCCGACATCGTTTCACAAGCGGCGTCTAAACGACGCTCGTCACGCGACTCGATTCTCTTGTCTCGCGTCTATAATTTGACTACACCTGCGAATTATAAAGGTTGTTCTAACATAGTACATCGTTATCTCTAATAATAATAATCATCATTCCAGCCATTGGAAGTCCATCGTTAGACATAGGCCTCGAAGAAATATAAATAACATATAGAATTTCGTCCATAATTATCGCGATGGGTTCGAGAGTTGGCAACGCAGAGCCCTGCTTTAGCTACGGGGATGCTGCTGCCCATCCCGCCCTGTGCATTTGAGCTGCACTTTTTCGGATGAATACACCGCCTCCTGTTGGTTCTGGTACCTTAGTCGCGACCGACACCTGGTACAGGGGGAAGTACTATTCTTGTCTGCCGGAATCGAATAATTTAATATACATATTAAGAAATTGGTTTTGATGGACAGATATATATTTTAATTGTATGAAATTGTATGTATTATGTAGTTATATGGTACCTAGGTCTGAATAATGCACTGTTTAATATATGAATCTGCTCTGCAGAAATTCGAAATATTAAATTCATGATAAAAAAGAAAATAAAAAGGTTCGAACCCATGACCTTTTAAGCTGAGATTAGTCTTTTTAAAACAAGTCCAAATAATAATTGTTTCATGAATATTTATATAAGACCTGGAAATGGACGTGTATTAAGCATACATGCTAATCCTTATGTACGACAACAGGACCGCCTCCGCGACATACTGTCGCAATGGAACCACCTGCTCGACGTGGTGTCCCTCCGCAAGAACCGCCTCGACGCGGCCGTGCGCTACCACCAGCTGTTCGCGGACGCCGACGACATCGACAACTGGATGCTGGACACGCTCAGGTCTGTCATATCATACAGCTGATCGCATGGTTATACTTCACCGCCGGGTGGTCTTCGGACCGCAGAGCATTCGCCCGAGGCCCCATTTCTATGAAGGCCCTGCCGTAACTTAGTTTTTTTTTTCGATTTTCGATTAAAATATATTGGATAATAAATAAGGACCAGCCAATTAAGGTCCATTTTGTTGACTGTCTTTACGATAGGTGATTGCGTAACTTCAAGTAAATTTTACGATAAAAGGTAAGTGATGTGCGCTTTCATTATCAATAAATAGAATGAATAAATTAAAATTGGTCAAATCGTACTATTTAATATTACGATAAAAAAATATTGTCAGATTGGTGTCCTCCGAAGACACGGGCGTGGACGAGGCGCAGGTGCAGAGCCTACTGAAGAAGCACAAGGACGTCACCGACGAACTCAAGAACTACGCCAACGTGATCCAGCAACTCAAACAACAGGTGACGTTTGCTTCAAAAGAGTTTTGTCTGACTTGTTTTGTATAATAAAATAGTAAGAGTATATTTTTTAATCTAATCTATAGTGAGAGTTACAAAGAGTATTTGTTATATTGATTCAGTAAAATAATGTTAATTAAAAAAATAATTCTCTTGGATAAAATAAGTTTTGTTTATCATAATTTGTTTCGGTTTTCGTCTAGGGAATTAAATATAGTTTATTTAGAGCGAATTCCCCTCTCCCTATTGCCGGACTGGGTCCACGACGTATTCAGTTCGAATCATCATTAGCAACCATTTGGAGCACTATGGGCACGAACCCTCGTCTCTCGCGGCGTACACTGCATGTTGAGCTTCTGGCACTCCGTGGCAATAACGAGCGCGCGTCGCAGGCGAGCGAGCTGTCGCCCGAGGACGCCAGCAGCGCGGAGGTGCGCGAGCGGCTGGGCGCCATCGACGCGCGCCACGGCGAGCTGGCCGAGCTGGCGCGTCTGCGCAAGCAGCGCCTGCTGGACGCGCTGTCGCTGTTCAAGCTGCTGGCCGAAGCCGACGCGGCCGACCAGTGGATCGCCGAGAAGGACCGCATGCTGGACACCATGCTGCCGCCCAAGGACATCGACGACGTCGAGATCATGAAGCACAGGTCGGGCCCCGGCCGCCGCCGGCCGATCATTTGATCATATTTCAACGCGCCGCCAAAGTTTTCAAAGATATTTTACTCGTGAAGGTCTCTTGGCTCGACCGCAAAGTGCTCGGGCGAAGAGTTGCCTGATAGCCCCCTCGTCTTTTCCGGTGAAATTGACTTCTGAGTAATCCTGTATTAGGTTCAGCCGACGCAAAAATCCAATACCACCGGAATCGACTTATTAATTGGAACTTAAAACTAAATTACAGTCAAACTAAATTACTAACAGTCACATTCGAGTCACTTATTTTAATTTTAATAATCAGATGAGAGTTATTCTTTCCCTATTAAAAAATATATCTAACAAAGACAAACCACTAAGCATATTCCATATCCACAGATACGACGGCTTTGACAAGGAGATGAACGCGAACGCGTCTCGCGTGGCGGTGGTGAACCAGCTGGCGCGCCAGCTCATCCATGTGGAACACCCCCAAGCGCCCGCTATTCAGGAGCGGCAGACCACACTCAACCAGGCCTGGAGTGCACTCCGGGAGAAGGTAACCCCCTTTATATTTTACCTTCTTTTATCCATTCCTACTCTCCATTTCTCTTTCATTTTCTCACTATTGACTTAGTAAGAAAAATACGAATATCACAATTTATAAACATCATGTTTTTTCTCAGGCCGAATCCAAGAAGAACGACCTCAAACAAGCCCAGGGCGTGCAGACATTCCACATCGAGTGCCGCGAGACCGTCTCCTGGATCGAGGATAAGAAACGTATCCTGCAGCAGACCGATAATCTTGAGATGGATCTCAACGGTAAAATATTTTCGTACATATACCTGCTACTAATGCACTATGTATAAGCCACTATCAAAATAATCCTCCGCTCCGATTCCGCGAAACTTAGGGGTGAAAGAGGGCAGGCACGGTACAATAGAACGGCCTCGCTCTATTTCCCTTCTGTGGTGCTGAGATGCAAATCTGAATAGGCCAGCAATCTCCAAAAAAGAAATAAAATGATTACATGGGGTTCTACATAAAAAGAAGTAGAGGTTTTTTAAGGGTCGGCAACTCGTGTATGATGCTTCGGTGTTGGGTTAGGCTGCACACTTCTTTGCCTCCTTAGCGATATAAAAATAAATGTAGACTCCTGTATGGTGTCGCGAGCTGGAGTAACAGTGTAGCGAGTGTGCGCAGGCGTGATGACGCTGCAGCGGCGCCTGTCGGGCATGGAGCGCGACCTGGCCGCCATCCAGGCGCGCATCACCTCGCTGGAGAGCGAGGCGGCCGCCATCGAGGACACGCACCCCGAGGAGGCGCAGCTTATCCGCGACCGCATACACCTCATCACCGACAACTGGGAGCAGCTCACGCAGATGGTCAGTATGTCACACCGTTCGCGACTTGGGCTGACGTGAGCCGCGGTTCTGATCGTCATCACAGACCACGATTGAATAGCTTAACATGTCGTCTTCTCTCTGGCGCTTCTTAAATCACTCGGCTCACTCAGTCTTTCTCTACGGAAAATGGCTTACTTTTCGTCCTCAACGATTGCCTCTCGAGGCGCGGCCCGCTCCGCCTGCGGGTGCGTGGGCGGGGCACGCGGGTATGATCGAATGGGGTGTCGTTCATTAATTAGCGACCTCGCTCATCCCATCGGTGACTCTGAAATTTGCTTCTGTGTAGTCCCAGTATTAGATTAGTCTATTAACTTGAACTAGATTTTCTCCTTTCTAACGTCATAACTGTGTAATATTATGGATACGCTAAAATATGACTAAGGCGGTGTATGATTGTTGTCTGCTTTTGTGTGTCCAGCTCAAGGAACGCGACTCGAAATTGGAAGAAGCCGGAGACCTGCACCGGTTCCTGCGTTCCGTGGACCACTTCCAGGCTTGGCTCACCAAAACGCAGACCGATGTCGCTTCCGAAGGTACAGTACTACTTAATTATGGTGATTGTAAAAATTATACAGGTTAAAAGGTCAAGAAATTTTTTAATATCAATTTAGACTTTTTTATACTAAACACTGAATGGTTGGAATCATTCGATTACTCTTTTTATAGGCATGTCCCATGCTGTTAAAAAGAAGTAATTTTCTGTCATAACGACATAATTTAATTAGCTGACAGTTCGGACATGTCAATGAAAATTTGTTTCGCAGACACGCCGTCGAGCTTGGCTGAGGCTGAGAAGCTGTTGTCACAGCACCAGACCATCAAGGAGGAGATCGACAACTACAAGGACGAGTATGCCAAGATGATGGAGTACGGCGAGAAGATCACAGCCGTTAGTACATTTTATACGCTGTATTACTCAGTATTTACCAAAAACTATTGATTAACATTGAAATTGGGAAGATAAGTGTAAGAAAGATAACTTGGATTATAGCCCTGTTGGTATGTAGTCGTTTTACTAAATGCTTGTGATGTAATAAGTTGCAAGAAATGGCCGTTGCTAGTAAAAAATATATGTTTTTTATTTATGTGGCAACTTCCCACAATTTTTTTTTTAATATAGACTGCAATCCTAAAGGTGAACCATTTTTATCCTCGCAGGAACCGTCGACCCAAGATGATCCCCAGTACATGTTCCTGCGCGAGCGACTCAAGGCCCTGCGCGAGGGCTGGGCCGAGCTGCAGCAAATGTGGGAGAACCGCCAGCAGCTGCTCGCGCAGAGCCTCGAACTGCAGCTGCTGCAGCGCGACGCGCGCCAGGCGGAGGTGCTGCTGGCGCACCAGGAGCTTCGGTGCGGCTGGGCATGCGTAACAGCGTTCATGCCTTCAATTAATTTTTTATATTTCTGGAATTATATCCAAATATTTATTTAGAAAACTCGATAAATGTAAAGTAGTTAAAAAAAGAATTGTTTAATAGTTGAACTTCCTCTTGCAAAGCTTACCTTAGCTGACATATTGCAGTATCAATGACATTATAGCTTTGACAACGTTAACGAGTCAATTCCTTTCACTTAGTTAATGTATAAATTGTATCTTGCCTTAAATTCAAAAAAATTAACCTCACTCTATCCATAATGTGTACTGATACTAGAATTTTTTTGCAGCCTAGCCAAAACCGAACCCCCGACCAACCTGGAACAGGCCGAAAACCTCATCAAGGAACACGAAGCGTTCCTCACCACGATGGAGGCCAACGACGATAAGATCAACTCTGTGGTGCAGTTCGCCAACCGCCTCGTCGAGGAGCGCCACTTCGACGCCGACAAGATTCAACGCAAGGCCGAGAACATCGAGCAACGCCGGAACGCCAACCGCGAGAAGGCGCTCCAGCAGATGGAGAAGCTCCAAGACCAGCTGCAGCTCCACCAGTTCCTACAAGACTGCGACGAACTCGGCGAATGGGTGCAGGAGAAGAACGTCACCGCTCAGGACGACACGTACCGTTCCGCGAAAACTATCCACTCGAAATGGACTCGCCACCAAGCCTTCGAAGCGGAAATCGCGGCTAACAAGGAACGCCTGTTTGCAGTCCAGAATGCGGCGGAAGAACTCATGAAGCAGAAACCCGAATTCGTCGAAGTCATCTCCCCGAAAATGCATGAACTCCAAGATCAATTCGAAAACCTGCAGACCACCACGAAGGACAAGGGCGAGAGGCTATTTGACGCCAACCGCGAAGTCCTCCTTCACCAGACATGCGACGACATCGACTCGTGGATGAACGAGCTCGAGAAACAAATCGAAAATACCGACACCGGCACTGATCTGGCGTCTGTCAACATTCTCATGCAGAAGCAACAGATGATCGAGACTCAGATGGCCGTCAAGGCTAAGCAGGTCACCGAACTGGAGACCCAGGCCGAGTATTTGCAGAAGACTGTGCCCGACAAGATGGATGAGATCAAGGTGAAGAAGAAGTCGGTGGAACAGAGATTCGAGCAGCTCAAGGCGCCTTTGCTGGAACGCCAACGCCACTTGGCAAAGAAGAAGGAAGCCTTCCAGTTCAGGCGCGACATCGAGGATGAGAAGTTATGGATCCACGAGAAGATGCCTCTCGCCACCAGCACCGACTACGGCAACTCGCTGTTTAACGTTCAGATGCTGCAGAAGAAGAATCAGTCATTGAAAACCGAGACGGACAACCACGAGCCACGCATACTGACCGTCATCTCTAACGGACAGAAGCTGATCGACGAAGGACACGAGGCTACGCCCGAGTTCAAACAGCTTATTGAAGAACTTACGGCGAGATGGCGAGAACTTAAAGGTGAGCAGCAGAATAGCAATTCCAAATTTTGCTCTTGTGAAATGTAGAAAAACTTTAAAAATATGGGTTAGCGGCAGTTAATTATTAACCTACATATATAAAAATTAGTTCCTGGTTTCTCTTTTGGACACGGCATTACGCGTAAACAGCAGAACCGAAATTTGTAATTCTTTATATCAGGAGAGGGTTTTTACGAAAGATAATACTATGAAAAATTAAGAATGAAAAACGATCATATTATCATTTCTAATATAACCATATGGCAATTGGCATGTCAACAGTCAAACTAATAGGTACAACCTTGTTCGTTTGACGTTAAATTTTTGGTAAAAATATTTTTCTCATTAATTATACTAATTGGATTAGGCATTTATAGTCAAGAAAGGACATCCTCTGTCTGGTCACCTAGTCTAATTATATTTTTTACACTAAATCCAGACGCTATCGAACAACGCAAGAATAACCTGTCCCAATGGGAGAAGGCTCAGCAGTACCTGTTCGACGCAAACGAAGCAGAGGCTTGGATGAGCGAACAGGAGCTGTACATGATGGTAGAAGACCGCGGCAAGGACGAGATCTCCGCGCAGAACCTGATGAAGAAGCACGAGATCCTCGAGCAGGCTGTGGACGATTATGCGCAGACCATCAGACAGTTGGGCGAGACTGTGCGCCAGCTGACCAGCGAGGAACATCCTTTGAGGTACGTGTATGATGGCACACACATATACAAAATGCGGTAATCTGAGCAATATTTTAGTATGTAAAATTAATATCCAAGTGTAATACTTTTATGATTATGGTTTTTGTAGTTCTCTTCTTTTCTAGTAGAGAATTAAAGTAAACCTTATTCTATATACGTAAAAGGATATTTGCTGACATTATGAGTATGTATTAACTATTGTTCGCAAAGTCTTTATTTTCTCACGGATTAAAATTCCACGACAAAGTCCTATTTCGCTATTATTTATGAAACTGTACAAAAAATCGTGCCAATTTCTGAGGTAAAAACAAAGATCTGTATTCGTAAATCCAGACTATCAATAATCACCGTGTCAAATTTTATCCACATAGTTTTACATCATCCATACAAACTATCGCGTTTATAATCTTGGTAATTTAAAAGTAAAAATAGAAGATAAATAAACAACCCACAACATTTACACATACATTGACAGTGGTAAATCGCTTAAAGCACTTGTATTATTAACATCAGATATCTGAGGAATCACGATACTTAAATACATATTTTTTACACCCAGATACAGGACAAACACAAATATCATAATAATATGATGTATGAATATTTGTTATGAGGCGAAATCGAACCTTCGACCTCGACCTTGGTGCATAAGATAGAATCACTACTCTTTCGACTAATCTAATCCATATTATCTACACAGCGAACAAATCTCTGTGAAACAATCACAAGTGGACAAGCTGTATGCTGGCCTGAAGGACCTGGCCGGCGAGAGGCGTGCCAAGCTGGACGAGGCCCTGCGGCTGTTCCAGCTGTCCCGAGAGGTGGACGACCTCGAGCAGTGGATCACCGAGCGCGAGCTGGTCGCCAGCTCGCAGGAGCTCGGCCAGGACTACGAGCATGTCACGGTGAGGCGGCGGCTGCTCTGCATACTTATTTCATATATTAGAACTAGCTAGTCT
Organism: Heortia vitessoides; assembly: GCA_020976665.1. Classification (NCBI taxonomy): domain Eukaryota; kingdom Metazoa; phylum Arthropoda; class Insecta; order Lepidoptera; family Crambidae; genus Heortia; species Heortia vitessoides. Next base: position 6,025,933 of record JACJUM010002929.1, read on the forward strand.
GAAAGACTTTGTCTTGTCTTGCTATAGTAATACTAAAAAAAACTGTTAATTGAGCTTGAATTATAAATAATTGTATGTAAACAAAATTTTTTCAACGTCGTTTCAACAAATAAGAAGTTAATCCTGGGCAAACACCGTAGCACGAAATTTTTATATGCAAAGAATTATTGATGATTGTAGTGGCAATGACTTCGCCAGAGTACAGATTCTTATCCTCTATATATACGGTTTTATTTTTTGTTTACTAAAATCAGCAATATCACACACACATTTATCTTTAAATTCCATGCAGTATGAAGCTTTTTCGAGAAAAAATACAATTAATTATTTCGCATTTATAATTAAGTCATATCAGTCCGGTCCGTGAGCATTTTCGTCATTATCTGAATTCTCGAGCGCTAGGTTATTTCGATGAAAATAAGAGTCATATCATCCATAACAAGTCCACCTACAGTCGTTAGTTTACGATTGCCGCCTACCATGATATCAGCGAGATACCATTAACAAAATATTCCAGTTGCTGTGGGAGAGATTCAAAGAATTCGCCCGCGAGACTCAGTCCGTGGGGTCGGAGCGAGTGGCCACCGCCGAGCGGATCGCAGACCAGATGATCGCCATGGGACACTCCGACAACGCCACCATCGCGCAGTGGAAGGAGGGCCTCAAGGAGACCTGGCAGGACCTGCTGGAGCTCATCGAGACCAGGACTCAGGTGCGAACTTTATTTTAAATGTTTTAGATTTATTCGGATCTACGGCCATTGGCTATTTTGATATTTTTATATATTTCTCAATGTTAAAGATAAATGCATATATAATACTATGTTTTTGCGTAACAATTATAAGTATTATAAAATTAAAATCTCTATTTTTTGCACAAATTAAATGTTATAAGTACTAATATACTAAAGATTGATTACAAAGGTAATAGTATAATATTAAGATAAAACAATTATAATATTATTGTTATTGACAGTCCTGCATGCAACATTCTGTATTATGTTACCTCTCAAAATGTTAAGTTTCACCGCAGTTAAATAAATTTGTTTTTATACAGATACTAATTCGATAATTCGAGGGTCGGTGGGTAGGACTTGGCCATCCCTCACAGGGGTTTAACAACCGGTTCTCATAAAAATGATGTTTATATATTAGATAGATCTAAAAACAAACAATGATTGGTATTTTATTGAGGCTTTATGCATTTGCTACGCAAATTTTGTGTAATTATATTTACATACCTTCTTTTCCAACTTTTAGTCCTTTCGAGATATAAGCAAGTTGAGTTATCGTTAAGAAATAGTCTCATATAAAATGAACTACGTAACGCAAACAAAAAAGCGGCTGCCAGAAGAGCCTCTTTTCTTAGTAGACCAGGTCGACATACAAACATACAGTCCGCATGATAGTAAGCGTCACCGTAGCCTATAGTCGCTGGTAATATCATAAGGGTATCACTAACGCGTTGCCAACTTTGTGATTTGAAGATGTGATGCCCAGCTCAGCAATTTAGTACACTATAGTAAAACTAAGTAACAATATCTGGGACAGATGTTGGCGGCGTCCCGCGAGCTGCACAAGTACTTCCACGACTGCAAGGACACGCTGCAGCGGGTCAACGAGAAGGCGCGCGGCGTCAGCGACGAGCTCGGCCGCGACGCCATCAGCGTGGGCGCGCTGCAGAGGAAACACCACAACTTCATGCAGGACCTCAGCACGCTGCAGCAGCAGGTGCGTCCCGCTGCAGCTATCACTGCGTACAAGGGCCGAAGATCATCATAACAATAGTCAAAGGCCCTGTGCTGGATATAGGTCTCCCGAAAGGATGGGATTTTGGTTATAATTGTCGCGCTGGGTAGGCATGGACGTGTCTATCTCTACACACTTACGCTACGCTCTTTCTGATGGATACACCGCCACTTGTCGGTTGTACCCCTGTCATCTATTACGACTTTTTATTATATTACTAGCAACTAGTCTATTAATTACTAGCTGGCTAATTAGTAGACTTATGTAGAATATAATTTTTTGTAGCCATTTTGAAACTAACGTAAATGATATTATTAGGATTCATTATTTGTACCCATATTAATATTATGAACGGGAAAGTGTTTATGTGTCTGTTTGTTTGTTCGTTTTTCACGGCAAAACGAAACGACGATATGACGTGATTTTTTAAGTTAATGTAGCTGAAGGGATGGAGAGTGACATAGGTTACTTTTTCTCTCTTTGTAACCCAACACTTCCCTAAAATGAGAGTTTCTATGGAGTATCTTGCAATTTTCAAGGTAGAAAGTTAAAAATGTGACTTCTTGTGACATACAAAAAAATCGTTAAACCCCCTAAAAGAGGGAGTGAAATTCGAGATGGGCGCGCGCAGGTGGAGGCCATCGCGGGCGAGTGCGCGCGGCTGGGCGCGTCGTACGCGGGCGACAAGGCGGCCGAGATCTCGCGGCGCGCGGCCGAGGTGGCGGACGCGTGGGCCGCGCTGCAGGCCGCGTGCCGCGCGCGCCTGGCCAAGCTGAACGACGCCGACAACCTGTACTGCTTCCTCAACCTGGTGCGCACGCTCACGCTGTGGATGGACGACGTGGTGCGCCAGATGAACACCGGCGAGAAGCCCAGGTCAGGCTCGCGCGCCCTCCCTTATTTTTCTGCTTTCGAACTATGTTGACTGTTTCTCTTTGTGGAAATGGTCCCGGTCGCTTGGAAGACGAACCGGAAGGAACGAAAATTACTCAAAGTAATTAATACAATAAGTATCTAAGCATATATTTTAAAGGTTGAGCGTTTTTCGTATTTTCTTGCGCGGACGGTTACAAGTTTTTTTTTCGTGTGTGTGTCTACGGAAAATATAATTTAAACAAATAAACTAAAAACATGATTATAACAATGGATCGGGATCAGCGGACGAAGTCAGGGCAAGTATTAACATGAGCATATGTTCCGCAGAGATGTGAGTGGAGTAGAGCTGCTGATGAACAACCACCAGTCGCTGAAGGCGGAGATCGATACGCGCGAGGACAAGTTCACGGAGTGCATCTCGCTGGGCAAGGAGCTGCTGGCGCGCCAGCACTACGCGTCCGCCGACATCAAAGACAAGCTGCTGCTGCTCACCAACCAGCGGAACGCGCTGCTGCGCCGCTGGGAGGAACGCTGGGAGAACCTGCAGCTCAGTAAGTGCCGCCCCTCTCCTGTCCAGTTGGTCGTCTAGAAAGATCTTAGAAACTACAGATAAAACCAATTCATACCTAATTTAAATAGAATTTTCGCATTTTTAAATCGTCAAAATATCAGACGTGAAAAAATCCACAGTTAGACATAGGCCTATACGTCCGTACCTATGTAAGTATGGGCAAAATTCCCTCATTCTTGGGAATGTCTTTATCCAGCAGTGGACTTCTAATGGCTGATATGATGAAAGTAGTGTTCTCGGCATACTAATATTAGCACCTTCGTAACATGATCGTCAAATATCTCTCCTGTCGGTTTCATGTCATGAAAACTAAACATCCTGTGCTTGCGCAGTCCTCGAGGTGTACCAGTTCGCGCGCGATGCGGCGGTGGCGGAGGCGTGGCTGATCGCGCAGGAGCCGTACCTGATGTCGCAGGAGCTCGGCCACACCATCGACGAGGTGGAGAGCCTCATCAAGAAGCACGAGGCCTTCGAGAAGTCCGCCGCCGCGCAGGAGGACCGCTTCAGCGCGCTGCAGCGGCTCACCACGGTCAGTGCGCGGCCCGTGGACGTCCACACACATGACTTGTGCACGTATTTCATTGTATTGGTGCTTCAGTGGATGACCAATCGCAATACGCATGTTCACAAAACTTTTGAAGTTAAGATACACACCGTATTTTTTATTATTACTAGATGACCCGACAGATGTCGGAACGTTCTGAATGCTTCACTGTTTATTATCTGACATCGACATTAAACAAGGTCTATAAGTATAATTTAAAACATCAAAGTTGTATTTTATTAGATAATTCATCGAACGGGGTTTTCTATGCGGTCTATGTTTAAATTATTGATAGATAACAACAATATTTGCATGAGGTAGACCTCATACAAAGGCCGCCTGCATTGGTACCTCACTCTCACCTTTTCTACCCGCCAAATAGCAGTGTTCGAATTGCCGTGTTCCGGTTTGAAGGGTGGAAGAGGCAGTGAAGTTAATGGGTTATGTGACATAATATCTTCAAGGCGCAAGGTTGGCAACTTGCTAGTAATATCCTTGTGATGTATCTATATGTAGGCTGCAGTGACGTTTATTACGTGGACTGTATGTTTGTTTGTCGACCTGGTCAAATATTATATTATGTATATACATATAGGTACCCTTTACTAAAGAAGGGTCTAAGTAACAAATGTAAAAAGTGCCGCATGAGTAAGTAAAGTATTACAGTTTGTTTTATTTCGTGTGTCGTGCACAATTCTATATACCACAGCTTTGCACACCTGGTGTTGGTTTATTTTACACAATATGTATCCTTTCTTTGTTCTTACACTCATAAATATATTCGTACCCCTAGAAACCTAGAACAACTCAAAACTGACACTATGTAGTCCTTACGAAATTTATGTAAATGATCACAGAGTTTATGATGAGTATACTTCATGATTATCATATCAGCCATTGGAAGTCCACTGTTGGTCATAGGCCTCCCCAAGAAAAGGCGAATTTTGCCCAAAAGCCGCGCTGGGCAAGCGTGTTGGCAATTGCAAAACGCCGCTTTCGCGACGGGGATGCTGCCGCTTATCCCCGCCCTGTGCAGGGGGAAGTGGTTCTCAGACGATACCTTACTAATGTATACTTATTAGAAAAGAAAACTTTAGAACGTGTCTGCTTATCAAATTTAAAAAAAAATCGCACTGTTCCTAGAGTTTTGGAAAATATATAATTTAAGAGTTGATTGAGTTTTGGGGTGCGAATCTGCTTGTAGTTGTATTTTTTTGTTTCGCTCATTAATTTTATTTTCTTTCTCACCACTAGCTTGAACTCCGTGAGTCTACATTATGGCCTAGTTCACAGCCTTGGGATAAAACTGACGAAATCACGTTCACATACCAACCTCCGCCCAAATCCCACGATTCTGTCTGTTCCGCACCCACCATAGTCTCTACGCACAGACCTGACCGAGAAGTAGTCCAAGAGATAATAGTCACCAGCGATAAGTTTATCATACCGGAGAAATACAAGCGAAAGCTAACCTTAGATTATTCCAACTGCAAGAAAAACGACTCGTTCCTTTGGACAGCGGTCACAAATAACAGCCTCTCAACTATATCGGAAACCAGTAGTCCCCCCCAAACACCTTTACAGACACCAATATCCCCAGAAATATACAGTCCAGTGTTCTTCGAATACCCAGAGCCGGAGAAACAGTCTCACGATTGTTTGGTGTGCATAAACTTCATACTGTGGGAGCGGTCATCCTACCAAAACGTGTACCCCAACGTCTCCTTACTCAGGCGGAAGAGTGACAGCTCATCCAAATCCGGTAGCATAAAGAGGATTGTCAAAAGGCTCTCCCGTCGAAGTAAGTCTTCGGACTCCGACACAAAGAGCGAGGTCGCCGTGTTGTCCATGCCAGCTTTGACAGGCAGCACTAACACGATAAACGACCTGGGTAAACATGTCAAGTGCATCCCCCTTACTTCGTCCCTCCTTCTCCTCAATCAGACCCGATCACTCCTACATCCGAATGGTGCATGGTATTTTAACTACTTGGATGATGTAAGTCTAGCGTTTTGGTGTATGGCATGCGCTTTGTACAATGCTTGCGACACGCTTCATATAAATATTACAGTTTAAAGCAGCAGGAAGATGTGTAGTAATGGAATATTGCATGTTTCTAAATAATACACTTTAAGTAGATTATGCCTAAAAAGTTCTAATACACTTGTTTCGATTCCGCTCGGCCAACGAAGAATTGACATCCGAGCCCAGCATTGGGTTTCTCCGAGAAAAAAAATCAATTAAAAATGTATACAATATTTCTGGTTTTTTCCTAACACTATAAAACACAACGAGGAAAAATAGCTCTAGCTTGCTTATCGTTTGCAGTCCCTCAATAAAATTATATAATTTCTGCGGAAAAGAACATAGCTCTCGGCTCGCTTTCGCCTTTTTAAACTGGATCATTTCGACGCCGCTCATTGTCCACCTCTGTCCCCCAGTTCGAAGTGAAAGAGATGAAGCGGCGGCAGGAGGCGGCCGAGGCGGCGGAACGCGAGCGTCTCGAGCGCGAGGCGGCCGAGGCAGCCGCCGCCGCCGCCGCGCAGGACGCAGTCGACCGCGCCGTCGAGCCCGAGCCGCAGCCGCAGGGTGAGACTTGACCCCTGTGACCTCAACTCGCATGTCCAGGCCTATAGACTGGACACTCGTACAGATGAAGAACGACGCGTTTTGTTTTCGCGACTCGTTCCGATTTCAGACCGTTAGACTATTTTCATAGAGCCCGTGAAAGGGTACGGATTCAATCCGACATTTTAAAAGATCTACGTCCAGTCAAAAACACAGAGTAAATTATGTTTCTGTCTAAATTAACACCACTTCGAATCACGGACTGCAATAGCACGCATGTGTATTGTCTATCAGCACCGAAACGAATCTACCGTCGGACGATGAGAGTCCACTCCACTAACTTTCACCGATTAACTGGTGAATGTTGCTTGCGACTGCAATAACACAGACCGAGGACGGGCGGATGCTGCGACGGTTCCACAAGAGATTATCAAAATGTTGAAGCACGGCGCGCACCGCGATAGAGCCGGAAAAGGCTTCGTACGGCATCGCTTGCCGCTTTTCGTGTGAATTTCAATCTATGCTCCAATTTTTATCGCTCGCTCAGTCGGCCAATGAAGACGCGACGACCGTTGTGTGAACGGAGCGGAAACGACGTTTCGATATATTCACTTATATGTTATTATCGTGTTATTCTGATGATGCCACTTGGTAGGAAGCGTATAGATTTAGTAATAACGTCACAAAAAATATATTACAACCCCGAAAGTCTGTCCAAAAACTAAAAAAAACAAACGTTCTTCAAATTTCCCTCTGAACGTCTGTTGAAACCGAGACATCTGTCGATTTGTACAATGTTCATTCGCCGACCGAGCGTCGCGTGTGTGACAAAAATGTCCGTTACTTACCGAAGTGTTGTTCACACATGCACACGCGTAGTCGTAAGGAGAACATCCACTAAAGCGGCTGAGAAGGCCCAAGAGCGACCGCATTCCCAGCCAGGTAACAGAGCGCTTGTACACCGACGGTGGCCACATTCGACTGTAAGCATGAGCTTCACGGTAGTTACTGTAACGTTGGCGTAGGGGGGGGGGGGGGGGGGGGTAGGTTCGACCTTGTACCGTCGGTTTATAGCACGGTGAGTATTATCGATACTTAATGCAATTGTTTTTAAATATTGTTAAAGTATACGCAGATGCGTGTCAGGTGTTGATTCTAGCTACGCCAATGATAGTATATGGGTGTCTACTTAATATAGTCGGGTTACACTGCGCTCGAATAGACTAGACACTCGAGGGTTAGATTTGTGATGTTAATTATACAGCCTGAAAGCTTTTTTTGTTTAAACATTCGAATATACGCGATTTATGAAGACGTTTTTGCGTTTACGTAGTTGGGGCTACAGCACTCTTATTATTTGCACGATTTCTATTTCTATTCACCCTTTATTTTAATTAGGTGGTGGTTTTCATTTGATCGCCTATAACTCACTTTATCAGAAAAGCGGTGTTTGAAATCGTCCTTTCGATTTTCATATGCCGATTTTCCTCACATGTCAACACGTCTAGTCATCGTCTCTATGTATTTAAACTTCTAGCATTATATACGACTATTATACGTACACATCATGTTGTCTTCTCTCTTATCACCGGTGATGGTTTGATACTCTATTCTCTTCTCATAATATATACATTGTTATCATTATATGTAAACGCTAGAAAATTCTATTCTATCGTAAGTGTGTTCCGTCTTTCTAATACATATACACGAAGCTGTCTTCAATAAAGGTAGGTATCTTGCCTATGTACTAGCTTATATACTGTATTGCTATCTATTGTCTACCTATTTATGCATGTTGATTTTGTTTGCTTACTTCTCTAAGATTTTGTATGGCGTCTTACAGTCTTACAAAGTCTTTTCTTGCTTAACGGTTTTGGGGTATTATGCATATTATATTTAAAAAAGATTTATCACGCGACAAAGCTATGGTGAAGGGTTATTTAAATACGGATAATATTTAACGACAAAATCAGAATAGATTAACGCTTTCTCATACAGGCATACAATAACAAATCGTTCAAATCGTATAGAATACCGATCGATTGCGAGGGCTCGAAAAAGACTTTCAGAACTGTCTATTGTAGGGTTTTACTAATGTCGTTTACCAGAGCATGATGTGTTAGTGTTTTAATTTTAAAAGCGGATGCGTATTTTGTGCATTTCACATGAAAATATATATTTATAGTTCCTTAAATGTTAATACCAAACATGGTGGGTAAAGTACGCATCCGCAGTATGGCATGTACCTGTAGTACCGTAACGTGGCATGCCCGCACGTAGTAGAGTAACTAGCACGTAGATGTACGCATGCAGAGGCGAGCCTCCCCGCCCCCGCCCCTGGCCCCGACCCCGCGCCCGCGAGTCCGTCGCCCGCGGCCGCGCCCCGCCCCGCGTCAGCCCCCACCCCCGCTCCCGGCCCCGGGCCCTCCAAACAGACGCCCGTCAAACCCGCACGCCTCTCCAGTAAGTATGCACAAGTGTAGTTAGCGGTATGTATTTGTGGCCGGCCTTGTTTCATGTTGTAAGTGTGAAGAGCTTTTGCTTCGTAGTTACTCTTTTTGTTTTTGTTATTAAACGATAAATTAATACTAGAAAAAAACTAATGGGAATGGCTCCGCTGACCATTGTTTTTAATTTTTAATTTTAATTTCTAACTCTGAGATCAGAATATTATCAAACCGAATAGTTTGTTTGTTTGTTGATTTGAAAAATTATTTCAATGTTTGGTAGTCTAATTATAAATGAAGGCTACTACACCCCCAAAGTCACTATTCCACGCGGAAGAGTCGTGGGCACTTCTGGTTAAATAATAAGTTCTGGGTTTGCATAATTACAATTTATGAGACCGCTTCTAACTTAATCTCTCATAACCTATATGTTATTCTGAAGTGTGTTCTATATCATCGTAAAGTTTTAGTAGATTACACTAGAATTTTGGGTGACGAGAGTACCAAACATTTAGACAATTGTACAAACCTCCGCGTTTGTAACAAGAGCAGAATAACGTTACAGCATGGAATAAGACCCAGTAATTTACATTTAATCGTTTTACTGTAGAGGTGAGGTTGGTGTAATAACTCCATTAATTAATAACCGTATGTGTAACGTAGTGTTAGAGGTTCGATACCAGAACTATGCATGATACCTTTCTTTATTAACATTCTGTGTTTTTGTTATTTACATTGTATCAATGTAATTATCATACCATATAGAATTATAGACAAGTGAAGCATGACAGCTTTTGTGAGTTTCTGCAAAGCAGTTTTTGTTTTATGTTGCTTTGAATTATTTGTTTTTTTGTTTTCTCCCCGCGACTCCACCTTTTACCCCTAACGCACTATTTTTATATTCAAATCACTGTATTCACCGCCAATCCCTTACTCCCTTTTGATTCACTTATTTATATTTTATACCCACTTTTATTAATTAATCCTATTCCTTTACACGTCATCCTTAATTGTATTATGCACGCGTCCCATCCCTCACCCCTCTTTCCTAACTCACGCGTGTAGCGCCCGGAAGCAGTTCCACTCCGGCGACTCCATCCAGCTCCGGTAAGGTGAAGTCTCGCTCGAGAAGCAAGTCGCCCTTCCGGAGCTTCCGTTGGCGCACCGCGAAGAAATTGCTGGCAGGCTCGCATCATAGCGACGACGAAGGTAACATTGGTTGAGGACAGTTGAAGTATTTGGGGAGTGTACAAGCGGTGAATCTAGTCTTTATACTTAGTATTAGTAATTATTATAATATGAAAAGTTGTTTGAGGTTTGAGACTTTTCATCATCATCATCATCATCAAAACAGCCATTAGAAGTCCACGGCTGGACATAGGCCTCCCCAAGAAAGGATATTTTGGCCTATAATTGCCGCGCCGAGCAGAGTTTGTTGGCAATCAGAATTTTTGTATACAAATATTTTGTCACTTGTTAGTTTAGAAGGCGCCTCCGTTTCTTGGCACTTTTATCAGCTTCGTTGGGTATTCATTTCAACCTAAGAATTAGTACTAGAATTAGGCTATAAGATTGTGAGAGATTTCCGTAGATTAATCACATTATAACTATGCCTTTGAAATTAGGACTGATTATTAAGTGATTTCGATATTTTGTTGTGATATAAGTCTGATGATAGTCTAGTCAAGTTTAATAAAGTCTATAAAATATAAATTTGTATTATCGCTAAAAAATAAAAGTTGATGGTAAAATGGTTAAAATTTATTTTTAATTCCACATCATGAAAAACACAATCCCAGAGACAAGAAATTGGGCTGGACCACCCTTATCACTAAAATGTTTAAAAAACATAACAAATCTCTGATCTACCGTTTATATATATAACATTTCATCAAAATCGGTCGAGTCGTTTCGGAAGAGTATGGTAACAACAACTGTGGCAGGAATATTTTTATAAAGTGTATTCTTGCAGACGCTTAATACCGCTTATAGAATTAATGATGCGGTCGAAGCGGCAAGTTTATGAAACCAGCTTTAAAAAACTAATATCGAATCTTTATCCGTTAATTGGCGCATTCAAGATTGCTTTTGCAAGATCGCTCTTGATTGATTAGTATAAGTTTCTCATACTTTCAACTGTCCGCTACCAAATCCGTCTAATGGACATTACCCTTTGGAGAGTGCATTAAGTAAATACCGCAAAAAGTGCATACTATGTATTTCTGATGGACTTTTCAAGTGTTCATTGTATGCCGTTTGTTATAAATGTTTATAGTATGTGATCATGTTAATGAAAGCTTTGTGTGTGCTGTTGTTTTGTGAGCGCATGTTTGATTTTGTTTTTTAAATAAATCTATTATATTGAAGTACGGCTTTTATTAGACGCGTTCGAAGTTACGGTATCAAACCTATCACTTGTGATATTAATAGGTACAAAGATTAGATAATTACTATTTTATATGTCTATATAATATGTGCTGGCAAGTTATTTATAAACGATTACCGTTTGGAATGTTCTAGAACGTGTGTATGCATAGTTGAAACACTTTCTTGAACGGTAGTCATGTTTATTTTCAGCTCGCTTATCAGCGCCAGTCATTTGTTTTTATTTATAGATGTATTGCTGTTAATGTATTACTGATGCTGGTAATGTTTAGTATGGGGTGAGAACTTTCCTTACTGAATGACTGGCAGTTTGCTGACCACTGTTAAACTTGATTGAAATTTAATCTGCACTATGTAATATTCATTATATCCTAGTGTGTAGTGAATATTAAAACGTAGTAGTGAACTACCAGGCTTCTACGTAGCAATTATACACAAGTTCTCTTCCCAATAATTTAAAGATTATGAGACAATAGGTAGGAGTTCTATAATATTTTATGTATGCGCAGAGGGTGCTAGTCCCGCGGGAGAGGACGAGGGCGTGGAGGGCACGTTAGTGCGCAAACATGAATGGGAATCGGCTGCCAAGAGAGCTTCCAACAGGTACGTTAGATCTATTTTGAACCTTATGTCCAAGGTGTAAGAATGAAAAGTATTCAAGGATTTAACACAAAATATCTTCTTTGTAACCAATCATGACGGGTCGATGACGCAAATGGTAGTGATCCTATCTTGTGCACCAAGGGCTCGATCCTCACCCAGGTTAAACATTTATATGATGAATATTTGTGTTTGATCTGTGTCGGGGTGTTTAACTATTATATTTGTGATACCTCTGTTATCTGGTGTCGGTAACACAAAGTGCGTTAAGCTACTTATTTCGGAGTCAGGTCAATGTATGGTCAGAAGCTGTGTGAATTTATTTCAATATTTAAAATACAATTATGTGTACAGCTATTAAATTATAAATAAAGAATTTTCAAAAGAATATACTTGGATATATACTAACTTAACCAAAAATTAAAAGCCATTAGCGTTTTTGCGACGGGAAATACCCGGGGTCTAGCTATATCCATTCTAAATTCTAATGCGTAACAGACAGACAAGAGTGACTTTCCAATTTATAATATTATGAACGCATTATAAAATTAATCTCTTGGCAATCTTCCGAGCATACGGGAGCTACCACATCTTACGAGACAGTCTCGCAGACAGAGTGAGAAGTGATCAGTCATTCGTTAAGTACAGACCGACATTTGTTTCTTATGACAACCGACCACACTAGTGCGGCGCGGCTCATAGTAACTATACCCAATGATGTTCACTCGAGCCGGGATCTGGGTTCAGAGGCGCCCTCGAGTTACAATCTTTATCGAGCCGAGTCGAGTCACAGTCACCATCGTCATACCAGTCATTAAAAATCCACTGTTGGACATAGGCCTCCCCAAGAAAGGGGGTATGTTGCCTATAATTGCCGCGCTAGCAAGCGTGTTGGCAATCGCAGAGCGCAGCTTTCGCGACGGGGAAGCTGATGCCCATCGCCGCCCTGTACATTTGAGCTGACTTTTTGCATGGATATACCGCCATCTGTTGGTTCTGGTATCTTAGTCGCCTCTTACGACACCTGGTGCAGGGGGATATTACTATTCTACTCTGCCGGTACCTCACGGCTAACGGTTATGTAGAGTAACTTTGTTGTTTTCGATGGTCCCGCTCCGATTCCGCGAACCCTACTAGGGAGGGCACGCGGGTTCAATCGGGTATAGGGTCGCTTGTTATTAAGCTGCCTCGTCTAGATATGCGGAGGAAACTCCGGTAGCGCTGACGAAGTTTAGTCTTATAATGCATATGCATGTTTGCGTGTATAGATCGTGGGACAAGGTGTACGTGGTGGCGAAGGATGGTCGCATGACCTTCTACAAGGACCAGAAGGCGTACAAGGCCGCGCCCGAACAACACTGGCGCGGGGAGCCGCCGCTCGACCTCAACGGCGCCGTCGTCGAGGTCGCCGCCAACTACACTAAGAAGAAGCACGTGTTCCGGCTCAGGTCAGTGACAGTTCCGCGACATTGTTTATGGCAGATTCTATAATGACTTTACATTGCCATGGGCAGGACTAAGCATGATACGAACTAGGGTCGAACTGCTTCAATTTGTTTCATAAATTTAACATTGTATTTAGCAATCATCACAAATATACGTATGAATATCATTCGTGTATTTGATTTATGTTTGATAAAGTGAAAGTGTGAGTTTTTTTTTTAATCTTTATCATCATTATACCAGACATTGAAAGTCCACTCCTGTAAATAGGCCTTCCCAAGAAAGAGGGAATTTTGTCCATAATTGCCGCGCTGGGCAAGCATGTTGGCAATCGCAGAGCACAGCTTTCGCCATGGGGATGCTGCTGCCCATCCCCGCCCTGTGCATTTAAGCTGAATTGTCTCGGATGGATATACGGCCATCTGTCGGTTCTGTCACCTTAGTCGCCATTTACGACATCTGGTACAGGGGGAGGTATTATTTTACTCTGCCTCACGGTACCTCACGGCAATATTCTTAATTTTTTAAATATTATTTAATTTTGTTAATAAATAATATTTATTTAGAAAGAAAAAGATAGCCAACCTTTTTTTCTTGTGTTTCGTTCTATCAATGTATGACGAGATGTATGCGAAATAAAAATGTAATAAGATTACTGTTAGCAATTTTTTTAAACTCTCACCAGACCCCATTTAATAAAGCAAACCATCCGTAATTTATGATTGAACAAGTTAACATTTTCAAAGAAAACATATATAATCGTTCGGGACTTAGATTATAGTACGTACTGAATTCGAGTAACATACAAATTTGTTCAGACAGAATTTATTTAATCAATTTACATCATGACGTTTAATTTTAAATTTTTTATCGCTCCGCCATTGCTATGCTCGAGCTGTAAGATGGATCGGTTAATAAACTAGCGATCGACTGAGTGTTTTCACGTCGGCTATATATCGGTCGGAGGTGTTGAACGGTTCCGTGCGCCCGCAGGCTGAGCAGCGGCGCGGAGTTCCTGCTGCAGGCGCACGACGACGCGGAGATGTCGTGGTGGCTGGAGGCGCTGCGCGCGCGCACGGCGGCGCCGGCGCCGCGCTCGCACACGCTGCCCGCGCCCGCCAACACCGAGCCCAAGCGACGCTCCTTCTTCACGCTCAAGAAGAAGTCAGTCGGCACTCTCACTTTCCTATACTCGCCCTAGCACCCGCATGCCCCTGCGCGTCCACGCTCTGAACGTACTTATACATCAGTGCGCTATTTGGATTCTGAAAAGTCTTATTTGACCATCCTATTAGCAGAGGTTCTCAAACTGTATTTATTTTATGAATCCACATTCTCAAATCCCCATTTCTCAATGTGGTGCACGTCTGTTTAAATTCGTAAAATTCTCGGGAGCGATAAAGACCACTTTGGGAATCACTGCTATATGCATGCGTGTCAGTGTGTCGAGTGTATGTTTGTACGAATGTAATAACATGTGACGGAGAACGAGTCAGTCCAGGGTTACAATATCGATGAGCTTCGCAGAGTGGACAGTGGAGTGGAATACTTATGTAAGGAATCACAGAAATGAACGACACATGTCTGAACAGTTCAACTTAGGCATATAACATCACTTAGCACTTCGTAATATACAAGGCATAACAGCTGACTGACATTTCCTGACCAACAATTTCTGTGACAAAAGCATAGAGTTAATGAAAATATCTTGGTAGCGTTCCTAGTTTCTTTCTTTTTTATACATTTAAAAATAGAATAGACAACACTACGCTACTTATTGCACGTTACACAAAGATCCCTTTATGACTTCACTAATTTATCATTATTATAATTATTGAATGGCATGATCCGTGCAAAGTATAATTGATAAACATTTCAATGGAGATTACATTTTCTAAGTTTAATAATGGAGACCTTGATATGTCTTTGTTTCGTAATGGTATCTGATCAAAAACGGATTAAGACAGCGCAAAACAAAAAATCAATCAAAATATTTGATGAATTGCTAATATTTATTTATGGTAAAAATAATCTTATCAAGTCACTTGAGTAGTCCGCGTTAGTGCCTTACTCTCGTCTGTTTCTACGAAACAGCCTATATTCACGTGTTTCCTGGTTTGAAGGGTGAGAGGTGTTTATGTTAGACGGTTGGCGACGCTCTAGTGATATCTTCGTGATGACACGAGCGTGTTCAAGCTACAGCTACACTTACCATTGCGCGATTCCTATCCTAGACTGACTTAGTAGTTTATAAAAAAACTGAAGGTTAAGTATTTCTGATCTTTTAGACCCGAAGTGTATCTTTAATGACGCATTTTTTAAATATGTTACATAATCAACACGTGCTGTGATCGCGAGAGAAATGTTCTACTTTCAAAGATACGATAGAGTTAGTTACAAAATGCTTTTGCTAGCTAGGATTACTTGCAACGCGATAACGTGGCATGCAGTGCATGATAAGCTTTACTATTTCTATTTGTTTTTATTGTATTAAACTCGCGGACAAAAAACTGTCTGTCCGGACATGGGATGGACCTTGTTTTTCTCCGTGCATATATTTATAATCTTTTTTGTTATTATTTGTTTAATATTTTGTTTTATTATTCAATTAAATTTTGGTATTCAAGGTTGATTGATTTGCTTGGAATGTTTCATTTATAATTGTTAAAGTCCCTACACTTCTTTATTTTTTTATGACTCATATTCACCCCCATGTCATAATTAAGTTTTCTGACATAGGATGTCACACAATTTTATAAGGTCTCATAAAATAATATTCTCATCAGAGTGGAATATATTCACAGCAAAAGTCTGCAACTTGCAATCTGAAATGCAAGCACTTAATAAAATCTCATATCATTCCCAGGTTAATAATATTATCTAATCATTAAAAATCATTGAATGCTAATTTATTAGAAATTAATGACTATTCGCTGGGTATAACGTAAGAACAACGTCTATAATTTACTCTAAAATTGTTTTAAAATCTATTGCACAGAGTTTAATGTATCTATATTAATATTTATAATAATTATATTTTCTTTTTTAAAACGCTATTTATATAACGTTTCGGTTTCTCTACGGTAGTAATTTCATGTAAAAGTTAAATAAACTGAACTGGCTAGAGTTATTGTTACAAAACATAATTATATATATTTGTTTGAATGTCCACAGCTAAACAGCAAGCGTTGAAGTCACGCTGCCGCGACGGCAGTTCGCCGTCCGTACATGTTTCCTCATTACGCACTCGCCGCGTCCTCGCCGCGCGTACAGTACGCCCGCGTACGCCACGCACGCCCGTGCCGACGGACGCGCATATTTCTCACGACGCTTGCCGCTGTAAGCTTTGCTAATGACGAAATAATGTCGCCGGCGGCACCCATCGACTGTCGAAAATTATAAATGTTATATTAATTATTATTTTGTTGCGTACAAATACGTTATTTAAGACTGTATGGTAACTGAGTGTTTGAGCATTCGCCTTCTGTATTTATTCGCCGGCGATCCGGCCGCCGGTTCCGGCGATCTATATATAGATTCATGACCGAGTATGTATGTATGATCCCACCCCCTAATATGTATAATTGTTGTATTATGAATCGATTATAATAAATTTATTACATATTTAAAAAAAATTATTAAAGAAAATAAATGCGACGCTATTTATGAATAGATGATTTTTAGTGTTTAAATTCAGATTGAGAACATATATTTTAATTATTTACATATATCATAAAATTAGTGTAATTATAAAATTCAGTAACTAGAAGTGTATGTCGTTCGATTCAACTACTTATTCAATCTTGAAATCTTACTAGATACTATTGACCAAACAAATATCAATCGACGGAATTAAATATCGCATTCAATATTGAACCTAGTGTTGTTTAAAATAAGCAAGGATTGTAACGCAATTACATCCAATAGTTGATTTCCCAGTGTTCGATGTTTTATTAATGGACGGCTTTGCTATATCGGAGCAATACTGTAACGTTCACAGCTATAACGTAAGCTACGTAAATGTATTAGAATTAATTTCCATTATAAAGTGTCTTCTAGCCCGACCTTCGGCGCCGCTGCTCGGATTTGATGTCGCATTTAAATTATTCAGAAATTTCTTCTTAGACTCTATTAGTGGGAGCGAGTAGACATAGAGTAAATATAGGCGGTCCGGGGGACCGCGCGCAGCGGCGTCGGAGCGAATATTAACTAATTCAGATTTGTAAGTATGCTTGATCGCCTCGTAAGCGCTTCTACAAAGTAACGTGACTTTATTATGATTATAATAAAAATAAATAATTTAAAATTATTATTTTTACTGCCAACGATTCACAAAGTGTTGATGTTTCTAAGCGATCATATAAAATCACATTTTCTTATAATACGATCACACGTGTTTAGTAATGTTACTGTACTGTGTCGCTGTGTGGCGGCGGAGTGGTGTGCCTTCGTACACAAGTTGAACTCGTCGCCTTCAACTGCCACTGTGTCATTGTTTCACACTTTTTGCATGTAAACCTATGTTTAAATATTTTATTTTAAAATTTTACTTTTATGATGAAAATATAATAAAGATGTTTTCAAATGAAATTGGTTTTATTTCATATTTAGGTACACCCTCCATCTTGATTACCAACATCTCTTATGATATTAACAAAATATGTTTTTATTTTTATTTGAGAGAGTTTTCTTTAAAAGTATTGTGTTTAAATGCATTTTGTTTGGTAACCGTATTTAGCTTCTTTACAGTCATGAAAATCTAAACAGCCAGTTAGAATAATGCATGCATTTTCATGAAAATGTATTATCATTAACATTGATAAGATTGTCAAACTAGGTCCATGGTTTCTAAGTGTGCTTCTAGATATCTAAAAAACTATATATTTCTTTAGAGTAAATTAAATTTTAGAATCCAGATGACTTACGGTCGTTTAAGACGCGTGCTTAACATATAAATCTTAGTAATTACGATATAGGTCCTGTGTCTGGGTGAAAAGAAGCTATGATAATTTCTATCATAACGTCACAACACGCACAGTTACTCAATTAGGCGTTAATTTTATTATATTAAATAATAATATTGATCTGATTCCCAGATAAGTCGCTTAAAGTACTTGTGTTACTGACATCAGGCAACAAAAGAATCACCAATATAATACTATAATATAATATATTAAAAACCAGACAGAACAACAATACATAATGTAATTATATAAGTATTTGTCCTGGAACAAGATAGGCATGTCTGCGCCATCGGGCCCGTCAAAAAATTTGTGTCCGCAGTAATTACATATTTATTAATATTTTATATTCATTTAATTAACACTGCGAGCACAAATTTTCTAAATTCTGAAATCCATTTAATGATGCAACGTTTTAACTTGACAAAGCACATAAATATGTATGTAGGCACTTAAGATATGAGATATATATAAAATCTTTTATTCAGTATATAACTAATTTTGTGATATCGTTTCGTTAGGTTGACTACTTATTACTATTGTAGTAGGATATACCTGCTGCAATATAATCTTAAAGTACCAGAAGAAAATTAAAATATATGCGCATGTATTCTAATAATATAAAAGTTTGTATGGATGTATGTTTTTTTTTTATAACTAGGCTACCTCAGAAACATATTCCCGCGGGACATATCTAGATATTTTTTACATCAGCACGTTTTTTTCACTATTTAGATGTTCGAGAGTGACATACTTTTCGGACTAATAAGATAAGAGTTCTTCAAGGATGAGATATAAGGGATCTCACGGGCGGAATGTATTTACATACTATATCGACGGTGATAAATTCTACGAACAACGAAAAATCTATGATTTGTAAAGCTATTTTTAAGCTTTTTTACTTGAAACTATTAACAAAAGTCAGAAATAAATAAATACAAACTTTTTTGCCCACATGTCCCGTACGCCAATTTTATTTCTAACTATCGATATTGTATACAATAGAAAGTAAAACTCCGTGCATTAATTGGAAACAGATCGAGTTATATTTATAAGTTTGTATATAACTTATTAATTTAGCTATTTATCAGCCAATAAAGCCAAGCAAATTATAAAATAAATCAATAAAAAAAGTATTAGAAAATCTGAATGCTTGCTGTATTCAATTGGTATACAAAACCTACGATATCATTATCATTATTCCTACTAATGTGATATCAATCTATTTCGGTATTTTTTTCAAAGGCAGATAAAAAGTTTTAACGATTAAATCAAATATCTATAATCAGAAAGATTCAGATCAAAGAAAAGATAATCAATATTGGATTAGTTATAAAGGTGCAGTTAATTTTTTAATACGCACTTTTGGTAAATTTTCTGACGTTATAAGTGAAAAATGGTGGAGATACGTCAAGTCGTGTTAGTGGCGGCCATAGTAGGTTGCGTTTCGGCACTTGTAGATGTGGGCAGTTCGCATGGATACCACGTGGACGTTGGGATTCCTCTAGGCAGTAGAATAAAGGACCTTGAGGACGACATCGGTGGGAGGAGTGGATCGAGGATAGTTGGCGGTGTTACTGCGCCAGAAAACGAGCACCCTTACTTGGTTAGTTTTGTGTACTGTATAAGAACTATATTATGATTCGTTTACACTTTTCAATTAACCACAGTTTTTTTTAATTTTTCAATATAATTTTCCAATGGAATTGGCCATGAGATACCGAGAGGGTAGAGTACCTATAGCACCCCTGTAATGGGTATCGTAAGAGACGACTAAGAAATCGTAACCGACAGATAACTATCGACATTTCCACCGGAAACACCGTCGTTCCCGGGTAACAAGGCGGTGTTAGGTAGCATTCCCGTCACAAATCTACGCTCTGCGATCGCATTCACGCTTCCCCATCGCAGCAATTATTATATGGCAAACCTCACCTTCCTTACAGATGACTATATCCAACAGTAGACATTGTAAGGCAGCTGTGATGATGATGATTGCGATAAGAGGGAAAAAAAGACACTATTCTTGAAGTTATTACATTTTAAATTAGTCGACCAATAATACAAAGTAAACAAATATTTAGCAGTTGTTGATGGCTCATAACATAAATGAAGTTTAATACATGACAAATATGTCATGTCGCTAAAAACGTCCACTGCCAGCAACAAGACTTCCAAGGTGATTTTCAACACGGACTGATTGTTTGTAGCCTGCACTTAGCGCAATCATTCGATCATTCCAGGCAGATCGTCTGTCTACCTAGTGTGTATACGTCCTACACTGCAAGGCCTCCTTTCAGAACCTAACATAACATTCAGTTGATGAAGATGTTGATAATTTCATTCACGCTTACACTTGTAATAATAATCTTCAACATCATACCAGCCATTGGAAATCCACAGCTGGACATGACCAAGAAAAGAGGTTTTTGCCCATATTTGCCACACTAAGCAAGCGTGTTGGCAAACGCAGAGCGCAGCTATCGCGACGGGGATGCTGCTGCCTATCCCCGCCCTATACATTTGAGCTGCATTATTTCGTATGGATATACCGCCATCTGTCGGTTCTGATACCTTAGTCGCCTCTTACGACACCTGGTGCAGTGGGAGGTACTATTACAGCCATAATAATCTTATTATTTATAATTTTAATGTTGGTTTGGTTTTGTTCAAAACCATTTTTTTTTATTTCCTACAACAAGGCACCATTAATTTCAGGCTGGTCTACTAATAACCTTTGCTTCTATCAACGGCACATCAGTATGTGGTGGCTCATTGCTCACAGCCAGTCGGCTGGTGACCGCCGCGCACTGCTGGTACGATGGCTACAACCAGGCGCGCCAGTTCATCGTGGTTCTGGGATCTCACTACCTTTTCAGCGGGGGCCAGCGGTTCACAACTAGCAATGTGACCCCACACCCAAGGTGGACGCCTGCCACCTTGAGCAACGACATTGCCATTATAGTACTGGAGTCCCCAGCCACTCTTTCCGGTAAGTACCATATCTGACTATATCTGTATATACTACTCGTATATCTGTTTTAAGGTAATAACAACTACAAGTAAATACTTGAACTAAAATTATCTTTTTGTTAACTGCCCTATCACGGGCAATATTTTCACACATATTTTATCTATACCAACTAGTCGTGTGGTACAATCCTCTTGCAACTTAAAAATGTCATATATATGAAAAGATTAGACAGAATTGGCGGCAGATTTAAACCTCGGGGAACCCCAGAAGTCATTTACGGTTAATGCTACTCTAAAGTTATAAAATAAGTTTTGCTAATTACTAACACAATAATTAATAACAAATCTTTAGCGAACATAATTAACATGCTATTAAATGTACTTGCAATCTAATAAAGACGAGCGAGACGTTGAGAAAATTATTCAAAAAAAGTTTTCGCTTATATTATTGCGGTATTTACTCTTCCTTCTCATAACCTAAGGATTTGCTAAACCCGATGTTGTGACCTGAACATGTCACTACTTTTAAAAGAGCGAATCGAATATACCAGTAATTCTAGAATAGGGCCTATCATCAAGGGTTTAATAGGCAAAGGTTTATTATTAACCTTAGTGCATAAAAAATAAAACTATTTAATAGCTACGCCTAACTTTACAAATTATCTTTATTGCGAGCGACTAGACAAGTTAGTGAAAATACTTTTTAACGGCATTAAAATAAAGTTTATTTAACTCAATATATGTGTTAAATAACCCTTTGTTCCTCTTACTGTGCGATACCATTTCCAATACTGAAAAAACTAATATGTAAATGATAGAAAATATTAGATTTGTAAGTGTTTATTATGTCTTTATGAATATTGAAATAATAATTGTATCCAATTTATTTACAGACACTGTCCGGACGATAAGCTTGCCACAACCTAGTCAGCTTTCACTGACATTCGTCGGAGAGTGGGGCGTCGCTGCCGGCTATGGTCTCACTAGTGACCGTAAGTATCCTTTTATAGCGGGAAACAAGACAACCAGCTGATGATATAAAACTAACTGTCAAAACTGAATTTCAAGGAGCACTCGCGGGGAAATATGTACTAATAGACAAATTAGTACATTATGTGTACAATCAACAATTAAGAAAACATGTTTTCAACATTGCCTGTTATGGCTTTTAATATATAAACATTATTTAGCCATTTAAATTGTTTCTAATGAACAAAATTTTTGGTAATAAATGGTTACCCTGTCACCTACGATAACAAAACCCACTTTTTGACCTATTCTTTTATTAATAAATACACAAAAAAATCATTGATATAGTTGATCCGTTCTGGACAAATAAGAGCACAAACATATTTATAAAAGTATAAATTAGTATAACTAATAGGTATAGTTCCATGAGAATAACAAATGTAACTTAAGTTACCCCTTATAACACCAACTGTCTGCTTGTGCCTGTTACAGTCCTTTCAGTCGTTTTGTCAGGCACTTCAACGATTTAGTTGCTTATTTTGATAATAAACATGTTTGTATAAATACCTATTATTAATAGATTTTTTATGAAAACGAATGCCAACCAGTATAAATCAATTCCAGAGCAAGTTAGCATGTCCGCCAACGCCAGCGTCAGCCAAGTGAACCTACAAGTGATCAGCCAAGCAGACTGCCAACGAGTGTATGGCTCGCACTACGTGGTAGACAGCACGCTGTGTACGAGCGGTGCCGGCGGAGTGGGCATCTGTCGCGGCGACTCCGGCGCACCACTCGTGATCCCCATTGGGGGGGTCAACACCTTGGTTAGTGAAAACTTTAAACGGGCCCGATGGTGCAAGAGGTGGGGATCCTATCTTGTGCACCAAGGGCCGTAGGCTCTATCTCAACTCAGGACAAACTTTTATACGACGAATATTTGTGTTTGTTCTGTATCTGGGTGTTATATATATATTTGTGATTCCTCTGTTGTTTCATGTCCTAGTGCTTTAAGCGAATAATTTTTGTGTAAGATGTGTGAATTTTTATTAATATGAAATTCTTTGAACTGCCTTTATCAACACAGAAAGATTTTTAGGAGTAGTTCGATAAACAGTACGCATACATATGGTGTTGATACAACAACCGACTGTCATAGTTACTACAGTTTATGTTATGCAGTTTGGACTGTATCAACTAGAGTAAGGACTTCATGACATTTTCATGAATCCCTCGAATAGTCAAAAACTATGGCAGATGCGGTCATAAAGTTAAAATGATAAACAAAATAAATTAGAAGAAATTGTTTTACTTAACTGAGATTTTTATTGTATTCGTATGGTTTTCAGGTGGGCATCAGCTCATTTATGGCAAGCGGCTGCCAGCTTGGCCACCCGTCAGCCTTCGCCAGGATTACCAGCTTTTACTCTTTTATTGTAAGTTAGGCTTATTTGTTGAGATAGTATAATAAAAAATCAAGTGAAATTAGAGAAACCTATTATTTGTAAAACAGAATATACTATTTATATTGAAAATAAATGTGTAAATAGTTAATAAACAGATCAGTATTTTTTTAGCTCATTTCTTTCTAAACTCATCCTCCCTATTTTATCGATGTAGTGAAATATGTATGTACTATAATGTTATTATACGGTATACGTTTAAATTAACATACGTCAATGGTTCGTTAAAAATAAAATCTTAAATGTAAAGTTATTATGTTGTATTTAATAATTCCAGCAGATCCCTGAACGTAAAATTAGACACGTTAAAGTAGTATATGGTGAAAATTGGAATAAAGTTTTTTTTACACAAAATGCATTATTGCACGAACTGATAAATGCTAAATTGGACACGTTAAAGTAGTATGTAGAGAAAATGGAATAAAGCTTTTTTTACACAAAATGCACAATTGCACGAACTGTTGAACGTTAAATTTGACACGTTAAAGTAGTATATGGAGAAAATGGAACAAAGCTTTTTTTACACAAAATGCACAATTGCATTTAAATGAAGTAATCATTTATCTGATTCAATTCAATCATCAAATGATGAGTATTACAAAATTTATTTATAAATGATTATCGAATTTCGACCACCGGGCGAACATTAATAATAATAAATCCTTAAAAGCGTTAAATTTGTATCTTTCTCTGACCTATTTGTGCTTCCAAACAACAGTGCTCGCAGCTCGCTACGCAGAGAAATTACTAGGTAATGCGACATAGTATTTTCATGTTTAAGGCACACACAAAATAGTACACTGACAAAAAGTTTTTATTGTAATAAACAAAATAATAAAAGAAAATAGTTTAAGACACAAATGTTCTTTGGGCGAAATATGAATTGTTAAAAGCTGTCTGTTAGCAAACGAACCGTGAATGAATCGATCGAATCCGCCACAGGTGGCGTAATAATAGAGATTGTATCACCGCGACGTGATTCAATCTCTATTATTGTGATTGACACTAGTCGTGAGCGGTCTCCACTTGTTGCACCAGTGCCTCGAACGAGTCTACAATATGCATGAAATATCATCCAAACTGTTTTTGTCGCTAGACACCAGTGAAGTATTTAAATATTTGTACAGCATTCAAAGATATTAATTTTCATTATTTGAAAAGTAATCAATAGATTAATCAATGCGTAATGAGAACATGGTGAGCAAAATAACTAGTAGATTAGAGATAGGGTTTTTCATGAAAAATCGGCAATGTACGTTATAC